>JAQFZU010000024.1:0-102036 GCA_034696185.1 Henia vesuviana
AATGTTTACTAATTAAATTATATTTATTGCCATTAAATTACATTTATTGCGTTTAAAAATTCATTTATATTCCTGACCGCAGTATTGAAATCACCTTTTCAGAAAACCGATAATCGATTACATGCGTCTAGCGTTTTTCCAAAAGTGGTGCTGGCGAATCTGGTGCTAACTTTACTGTGGTAAATAATTGCAATAGTCGTCAATATGCAATATGCATAACGCCCTCTAGTTGCTGACATCAGTCAATTTGATTAGATGACTCACTGCCCGACCTCAGGATATTTGAAGCTCTAATAAAGATTTAAAAAATACAATTTAAGCAGACCAAATGTTTTACTAAAATCTACAAAACTAATATGTGCTCACAACACGAACCACGTGTCAAAAGAGTTTATTTGCACTTTGGTACTTTCGTGCCCACTTAATGCGATTGCGATTTCCTTCTGCACTGATAATCAAAAGTAACTCGTAACTGAATATAACAATGTCTTGCTATAGAAGCCTTTTATTTAGGCGACTATTCAATTCGTCGGTTAACTCAAACCGATTCTATAGCGGTAAATTCTTTACTGATTTAAGTGGAATTTACCCACCCATTATTGCCCCGTTTAATGATGACGAGTCTATCGCTTACGACAAATTGGAATTAAATTTTAGGCAGTGGGACTCCATACCTTTTAGAGGTATTGCGATTGCGAATAATTTTGTCTTTGGTTAATTCTTAATTTACCATAATTAAGGATATGTTGTATTCGGATCTAATGGTGAAGTTGTCCATTTAACCCATAACGAAAAGATTGAATTTTTCAAGACAGTGAGGCAATTAATTAAACCCGAAAAATTGCTCGTAGCAGGAGTGGGCTGTAACTGTTAGTATCGACTAACTTTTACATCGAAATCAATTTCTCATTTTTCATTTTTTTCTTAAAGCAACTTTGGAAACTTTGAAATTAAGCGAGGAAGTTGCTAAACTAGGCGCAAATGCACTGTTAGTGGTGACACCGTCGTATTATAAATCTCAGATGACAAGCAGTATATTGTACGAGCATTATCTAGAAGTAAGACAATTGAAATTCTATAATTATTTACTGTATAAGAAAATTCAAATATTCATTTATAATATCTACAGATTGCCAATGCCAAAATTTTGCCCATTATTTTGTACAATGTTCCTGCAAACACGGGCATAGACATGCTACCAGATCTAATCACTGAATTGGCACAGCATCCAAACATAATTGGTTTGAAAGAGAGTGGTGGAGACGTAAGATTTGGTTGTTTAATAAAAACAATTACTTTGATTTATAATTCCGTAGATTGTTAAAATAGCAACAATAGTCGCTAAAACGAAATCGATGAATTTTCAAGTTATAGCGGGTTCTGCTAGTTTCTTACTTCCCGCCTATACAATGGGTAAAAGTTAGGAATAATTAATAAATCAATTATTAGTAATGATATAAATTCTCAGGCGCCGTTGGAGGAATTTGTGCATTAGCAAATGTGCTTGGGAAACCCATTTGCGATTTGCACATCAATTACCACGAAGGAAAACTTGATGCTGCTCGAGAGCTACAATTTCGATTAATTCCACCGAACACAGCTGTAAAACATTTGCTTTTGCTTAAAACGATTGACTTAACCTCGAATTATTTGCAGGTGACTAAACAATTTGGAGTTCCTGGTTTGAAATACGCGATGGATTTGAAAGGATACTACGGAGGTAAACCTAGAAAACCATTATTACCCTTAAATTCAACTAATAAACAAACACTTAAAATTTCTTTCGAGGAAAACGATTTTTAATATCTAAGAAATTCGAGATAAATATTCAAAATTCACGTCACAATTTTGTAAATGCTCTTAACACCAATTCTTTATCAAAATGATTGAAATAAAAAAACTAATTAGATATTCTGTACTACAAATATTACATAGAAATCAAGTAAGAATAATATTGTAATTGGAATGTAAAAACCCCTTAAATTAAATGTAAAAATTACAAAATCATGCAGCAAAAAATAAAATTATAAATAATAAAATTTAAAAAAACGTCTTATTTTTAAAATTTCTTTTTATAATTAAAAAAGAATGAAATTTTTATAGACGCTAAATATTAAAAATTCGATTACACTAAAAATTCATCCAGAGAAATACAATAGATAAGCCTGCGGCATATATTTAAATCTACGGCTACAATTTGACGGTTCTTACAACAAATCACTGGTTAACATTCAAATTGAACCTGATTTTCACACGTTTTCCGCAGGGCTTTGGAATTCGCTTAAAGCCTTGATCGGAGTAATGTGTTTCTTCTGAGAACCCTTGCGGACTTTAGCACGAACCTCTTCAGGTTTTTCGCGTCGCACAAGCGGTTTCTTTTCAGGAGCTTTCATTTTCCAAACGACAATAGGCGACTAAAAAAATTAAAAATATTAATAACACATTAATAATTAAAAAAAATATTATGCTTTAAATCTTACACTAACGAGTCCACTTCTGGGATACTAAAAATAAAAAATATAATTTTCGTTTAATCGTTGAAAATATAAAAAAAAAGTTAAAAACTTACTTTGGTAGAAGCAACGTACGACGCTTTAACGGTTAAAACAACAGCATTCATCAAATTTTTCGCTGCTTGGATCAAAGAAGTAGCGCTATCAAGCTATAATTTGATTCAATTTTACCATAACGAAAATTGGAAGTTTTAGGATTAATTACAATTACCCCGGACACCACCAATTCTCCACTAATATTTTGAACATCTGCTTTAACTTTGCTGGTGATGTTGAGTTGATGGCAGTACAAGGCTATTCTTTGAAGATAAGCCAAAAGGTCTTTCTTAGTGCTGGATTCGGGGCACTTAAATAATCAAAAAAATATAAATTTACATTTTCAAATGTTATTAAAAATTATTCAAACCTGGTCAGCAATCTGCCTTGCCAGCTTATCCAATTTCGTACCAGCTTCCGAAATCTTTTTAGCTGCGTTTATTACATCCATGGTCGTTTTCAAAGGACCACGACCACTATCAAATATTTAAAAAAATTAAATTTTAAAATTCAAAATTAATAAGTAGATGATTTACCGGGTAAAATCAGTCATTTCCATCATAATCATGCACATATGTTTTGCTAGGACGATGATATCGTTTCCTGTGTCATCCCATTTCGCAACTTCACGATCGAATTTATTTTTTTCTGATCTGAATATCTCGACTTGTTGCGCTATTTTTTCTTTATCCTCTTTAGCCATGAATCGCATAGCATCCTAGAATTTCAAATAAGTAATTAAAAAAATTCTTGTTTATATTTATTTCATCATTTACTTACACGCGTGTTATTAATACCGGTTATATCAGGGTATTCATCGTGTTCGGTATGAACACTGGCTAAATATTTTTAAAGAAAAAAATATATTAAATAAAAAAATAATAAAATTTTGCTGCTGCTGAGATATAAAAAAAAAGAAATGAAAAAATTAAGATGAAGCAATTGAGAAACAAAACAAAAAGATGCAAATGCAAAACAATATGGAGAAATTATGAACCCACCAAGTGCAAAATTTAGATAGAAAAGCATTTTTCGTAATTAATCGAAAGTAACAAAGCTTACATTTGCTTCGCGTATCATAAGTATTATCTTCATACTCAATTTCAGTTTCAGAATCCAACTCTTCAGCAGTCTACACTCAACAAGCAAAAAAAAAAATGCAAGGGTTTTAAGCAAACATTCATCACATTAAGGACAAATAAATCATTCAATTTAAAATAACACTAATATCAATTCAATTATTTCAATCACAAAAACAAGTTAAAATAATGGGAATTAAATGCCCATTTAAACAAGCAACGACCAAGCACAGCAGGCAAATTTCAAATTTTCACTTTGCCTTACATTTACTACGAGTTTCGATCGTGGTGTTTTCATCGACCATCATAATTTCCTCGGGATCTAATTCATCCTCGGTCTGAAGAAATTACGCCCAAAATCATTAAAAAGAAAATTTTTTAAAATGCAAATAAAATAAAACAATTAATTAAAATCTCTTGGTTTTTAGACAATGAATCGATATTAACAGAAATTTCATCCTTTTTTACCCTGTTCAGCAAAACGGCACGACGTATTTCACGAACTCCATCGTACACCAATCGAGATGCATCGATAAATTCATTTTCGTCAACGTCTTTTGCCGGACTAGTGCTCAGAGCGTCTACAGCAATCTCAACACGTTGGGCAAAGTTAGGCATAACTGAAAGCATAAAGAATTTTTTTTTAATCAATAATTCGTTACTTTTAAAATAATTTTTAAGTTTTAACCCTGGTCACGCAGAACTGCAACAGCTTCCAGAACTCTTTCGGTATAAATTCCCGGTTCGTAATTATCCATTTCGGCAGTAACAACGTTGCAGACACGAGCAGAACGACCCCTAATTGCTCCTGCAGTGCGATCTAATGTATCTGCATCGCCTTCTTGAAGCGCCAATACGCACTTGTTAACGTCTTCTAAAATGTGCGACTCTAAAAATAGTTATTAACAAATTGCATTAAATTAAATAACTCAAAAATTATAATTTAATCATATTACCAGAGACTGCCAAAAAGTCATCGATTGTCGTTATGTCGTCAACGGCTTCAGTAAGAATACGAACTTGGTTTTCCCAAGCTTCTTTGAAGACCTCCATATTTTCTTGCGCAACTTTAGAGCGCGGTCGAGCTGCCAAAATACGAGCAGCATTTATCACCTGTCGAATTATTTAGTGTCTGTTAAATATTTTCTGGGTTAAATTCAAATTAATCAATTTTCAGTTACTTGTGGACATAGAATTTCGATCTGCGCTGCCGCATAACGCACCATCTTAACACCATCCTCATTACTCGACATCGAACAAGCCAAATTTGCCACCTATGAAATTTATCATTTAGAATTTAATTAAATTTTTTATTTTAAAAATTATTGGTGTCTATTTGGTTACCTCCACTAGTTTATTGGCATGTTCCGTAAAGACTTGGGCATATTCTTCCACTTCCTTTTCATTGCCAGCTTTGGCAGCCTCGATAAGAACAAGAAGTGGAACGTTTGTTTCCAAGAATGAATCCGACACGTGATCAACAACCGCTTTTCTCAACTGACGTCGCAGATCTCGCGTTTTGCGGCACATGTGTTCAATAGCTTTGTCCAGCGATTCGGTTAATTCTTTCTTGCCAACCTTAAAAATGCGATACGAAATTCCAAATAAAAATATAAAATTCTAATGTAAATAATTGCACTTACATTGGCCATGTATTCAGAGAGTAAGTCCTGCAATGCTTGTCTCACCGCATTACATTCTGCTACAATTCGTTCTCGGCGCTCGTCACGCGTGCACGAAGAATCCGCCATTAGAGCAGCTCCACTAATAATACTCTCCAACCGCTCTTCTAATGACGGTCGAGTTCGAACTTCGTTGTAGGTTAAGGGATCCATTATTATTCGTTCCTAAAATACGAATTTTAAAATTAAATATCATTTACTTTAATTTGTAAAAATTAGACAAATTCACGTCAAAATCGTCAAGTGCTGCAGCAAGTTCCCCTGGCCCGTCGTAGGGTGCAGGAGTAAGAGCTCCATTGGAAGGCTTGCCTTGAGCTACATCGGAAATCGTGTTGACAGCTTCACACACTTGCTTGTAGACATAATCGCGATTAGCCTTTGCAGCTGCTAATTCCGGATGGCGAACATATGCCTTTGGAAAATAATTTAAATCATAAATTTATTTATTTATTTTCATTTTAGTCAAAAAGCACCTTCGATGCGGTCAAAAGCATCATGCTGTGTTTCTTCAATACAGCACGTGCAGCTGCCAAATCATCACGAAGACGAGGATCTTTCAATTCCTACAAATAAAATTAATTAATTGCAAATCAAATAAACGTATATTAATTAACAGTGTTAATATAATTCACAACTCACAGCCTGTCGTTTAGCGGCTTGCTGAATCAATTCTACAGCATTTCTGCCAAACTGTTTGAAGGAATCAAGCAGTTCCGACTGACTTGAAGCATTCTTTACTTTCTCAAGATCATCCTCCACCTGAAATAATTCACATCAAACAATTAATAACTCATTTTTAATCATTTTTTTTTCGTCTTTTAATAAATTCACCACTTGAAGCGATTTAAGTAACAAATGAACATCAACCATATCGGCCAAAATGAGTAGACGAGTGACAGCCGACAACAAATTGCGTGCGGCGCGAACCATATTGCCTCGTTTCAGGGACGAGCAGGGATCATCAGCAAATTCACGGGCGGCGACACTCATCGCTTCGCCTATTCCGTATACAAATCATCATTAAATTACTGAGATTGAATTTTACCTTTATTTTAATTATATTTTACCGGTTTTGCGAACTTCATCAACAGCGGATAACATTTCCTGTTTGATGTCGGGATTTTCGTATGCAATTTGTTCGCCTTTTTCGATAAAATTTTCTGTGGCCTTTTCGACGGCTGCCACCAATACGTGTGCTCTTTTCGACCTTCCCTTCTTTTTTTTCGACGGACCTTTAGTGTTTACTAAGGTTGTGACCTATTAATTAAAGAGAATACAATAATTAGTTGAAATATCAATTTTTGTATTTCTATATATCAATTTACAAACCTGTATCACCAATGGTTCCAATGTTTTTTCGACTGATCGAGTTCTGATCTCCAAATTTTTGGGATCCCATTTTAAAGCCACTGAAGGCTGCATGTGAGAATCGGTTAACATAATAAAAACCTAGTAAAAAAATGAAAAAACATAAACTAAGTACTTAAATTTTATTTTATCCACCGCCAATGCCGTTCTATTTTAAATCATAAATGCGCCCATTGTGGCTAAAATATTCTTAACTGATAAGAGAATCAACTAAAACTTGCCACACCTTTACTTAGTAAAGTAGATCGAATGAGTTATTAAAACCAACATTAAACGAATTAGAACTTTACATATAATAAAACCTTAAGTTGAAATATTACCTTTCCGGCAACTTAAGAGTGTTTTTCGAATGAGAAATTGTAAATAAAACTGACACGAAAAGCAGAAACAAACCAATGAACCCGAATGATTTAATCGAGTGACGTCATACGAAGCAAAACAGGATGTGGCTCGGTTTTATTTGCTTATTTTCGCAAAAGAGGGCAGCAAAAATACTTTGGATGAAATATTAGATTTTGATCATGAAAAATAGATATAATTTACATCTAAAAAGAAGTTCCCTCACACTTTTTTTAATTCTCTGTCAGTAATTCGATATTTACTTAAAAAAGACCAGTAGCTTAAATTTATAAGTCCATCTGAAATAAATCTTATTTTTAAGACGCATAAAAATCGCAAACTAATCCCTAGGGATCACAGAAATAGTTAAATTTATTATTCAAAAATTATATAACTAATTATAATGGTTTAAATAAAAATAAAAATAAATAAATAAAATAAAAAACTGTATTTAAGTCAATTGTCTTTGACTCAACCTTAATTTCCGTTTCTCGAGTGATTTATTCTTTTTTCGGTCACAAGAAAATCAACATCATTGGCCTAAAATACGAAATAATTAGGTTTTGAGTATTGCATAAGATAACGACATAAAAAAAAAGAAAAAAGAAAAAAAAAGAAAAATCACTGATACATTCCAAACGCAGCAATTACATCTTATGTAATAAATAATTTTTCGCACCAAAAATAAAGTTTTTTTTATCCTTATCAAGATTTTATTTATTTACTTTTTTTTAATCATCTCCGGTTTGCAATTGAATATTTTTTCTTTAATGTTCTTAGTGAATTACGTCACGGCATAGTGAGTGGCATGCACTCTCAAGCTCTTTCTCTCTGCCTTTCGTTCTCTCCATTCCTCTCCGAATCTCTCCCGCTGCCTCCTATGGACGCCATCATCAAGTGCCAGCACTGCCTGTGTGTGCAACCTGTTCCTTTTTACCAGCTTAGGATTACTGCTAATGAAAAGGGTTCCGATCGAACCCATTAGTTAATCAATACATTCAAACTGGAACTAATGGAACTGGAAAACATCGTTGCTAACAGCGTCTATCTGAAAGCACGAGAAGGTAACTTGCACTGTTACAAACTCGCCGACATATTCAAGCCGGTCTGCTTGTCTCATGGTACGGCGGATATTAGGCTTAAAATCATAATCCACATGGATTTACTTTTACTCGGGTTTCACACTCGAAAGGTTTAGTTTGAAGTATACTTTGACCCGCATTACGATCTATAATTAATTATACCGTAATAAATCTATACTTTAACGGTGAATGGCGCGATGGTGGGTAACTCGTAGTTGGCATGTCACGATTTATAATGGTTGGGTTTTGGAGGTTTTGAATTTAGGTTTTGTCTTGTTTGGGAGGGAGAATGAAGAACGTTAATGATGATGGCGAATTTTGTAAGGGTTTAGGGTTTTGTTTAGAGAAAAAGGTTAACGGAATGGAATTGGAGAATTGTGGTAGTGAACGGATCAATAAAGGCGAGCGTCCTGTGATTTCTCAGCAGGTGTTTTATCGTCTTTTCGTTTTGGACAAATTACTAGTTTTGAGATAAAAATTGTCACTTTTCTTTGTTTGTTTATATGGTTTAATGACTTTTGAGTTTTGTTAAGCTGTTTGCAGTGTGGCTTATGTTACTAATCCTTGCGTTAGGGTTATCAGTTTTATTTTATTTCCTGTTTTTTATTTTTTGTTTGTTTGTTTTGTATTTGGTTGAGATTTAAATTTTTGAAATTATTATTTTTTTTAGGAGGAGCCGATAGTAATAAAGGAAAAAGTAAGAAATGGAAGAAACTTCTTCAGTTTCCTCATATAACGCAATGCATAGATATGAAAAATAAAATTGGTGAGTTGTTTATTTGATTTTTTTCAAAAATAATTTTTATTGTTTTGTTTACAATTTATTTTATTGATTGAAATTGATGAGTGTTAAAAAGAAAATTGGTCTCTGGTGACGCACTTTTGTATAAAAATTTAAAGCGAACGTTTATTTAATTGACTGTGACATATTTTTTAAAATGGAATAGACAACAACTTCCTTTCGATTTACAAATGATTTACAAGTTTTATTATTTTGCAGACTGTCGATATTCTCATGTGGTGGAATCGCAGCCAATAGGTCGTTATTTGTTTCGCCAGTTTTGTGAAACAATTCCACATTATAAGAAATGTAATGACTTCATAGATGATGTGGTGAGATAATTTGTTGAAACGAATTTTTCTTTTATTATTAATTTGTCTTTTTACACAGGAAAAATACGAAATTGAACAGGATGAAAACAGAGCTGAAGTTGCCATGTCTGTTTTCGGAAAATATCTCAATTCTAATGTGCGGAATATAAAATTTTTAATTTTAAACTTTAAAAATATTTATTTTATTAAAATATTTTTTCTTTTTTCCAGTCTGGTGAAGCGATTAATATTTTTAATGAGGAATTAATTGAGCGTTGCAATAACAGTTTATCAACAGCGAATAGAGAATTGTTTGCTGAATGTGCCAAGTAAAACGGAATTAATAATAAGAAAATAAACATTTTTTTTCTTTAAATTTATTTTCCTTGTTTTTCTAGAGCTGTTAAAGATTTTTTGGCAGGTGAACCTTTCAAAGAATTTCAAGAGAGTATGTATTTTCTCAGATACCTTCAATGGAAATACCTCGAAACGTAAGTATTTCACGTCTCAAGACCCCCAATTTGCAGTCTAATCATTTAATTGTTGTTGCAGTCAACAAGTAACGGCCAAAACGTTTCGAATGTATCGCGTATTGGGCAAAGGTGGTTTTGGTGAAGTTTGCGCGTGTCAAATGAGAGCCACGGGCAAAATGTACGCATGTAAAAAATTAGAAAAGAAGAGAATCAAGAAAAGGAAAGGAGAAGCGATGGTTTTATTGGAAAAACAAATATTACAGAAAATAAATTCAAGATTTGTGGTAAGAATAAATTTTAAATTAGAATTTTAGAATGAATACAATAAAATTTGGACTTAGGTGAGCCTGGCTTATGCGTACGAAACTAAAGATGCATTGTGCTTGGTGCTGACAATTATGAACGGTGGCGATCTGAAATTTCACATTTACAACATGGGTGGAGAGCCCGGTTTTGATATAGACCGAGCAATGTTTTACTCTGCTGAAGTTACTTGCGGTTTGGAGCATTTACACGTTCGTGGAATAGTTTATCGCGATTTGAAACCTGAAAATATTCTATTAGACGATCATGGTTTGTATTTAACAGTCGTGAAATGTAAAAGAAGCTTATGAAAATTTATTTGTAGGACATGTTCGAATATCGGATTTAGGACTCGCAGTGGAAATCCCTGAAGGTGACATGGTTAGAGGACGAGTAGGAACTGTTGGATACATGGGTAAATGCATAACGATAGAATCGTAAAAATAAACTTGTTAATTAAAAGCTTCCGTCTTTTAGCTCCTGAAGTGGTCGATAACGAAAAATACACGTTTAGTCCCGATTGGTTTAGCCTCGGGTGCCTTATCTATGAAATGATCGAGGGACAGGTAAACAACAAATTTTAATTTAGATGATTAAAAATTCGATTTATAATCCCAATTATGTTAGGCTCCCTTCCGGGCACGGAAAGAAAAGGTCAAACGTGAAGAAGTCGATCGGCGAGTCAAAGAAGACCAAGAACAATATTCACATAAATTTACACCGGAAAGTCGAGGCATTTGTTTGAGTGTAAGTGAATTTTTAAATATACAATTTTTTAATATAATAAATGTTATTTTTATTTTATTAGTTATTAAGGAAAAATCCCAAAGAACGCCTTGGATGTAACAGTGGACGTTATGGCGCAAGAGAGGTGAAGCAAAATGATTTTTTTAAAATAATGAATTGGAAGCGTTTAGAAGCCGGCATGTGCGAACCTCCATTTGTGCCTGATGTGAGTTTTTGAGTGTAGCCGACTTAAGTAATTAAAAAATTATTAAATAATTTTCAGCCCCACGCGGTTTACGCCAAAGACGTTTTAGACATCGAACAATTTTCAACTGTCAAAGGTGTAAATTTGGATGCCACTGACGATACTTTCTACACTAAATTCAATACCGGTTGCGTGTCAATACCTTGGCAATGCGAAGTAATTTAACAATACTTAAAATCCAATTAATTATTAAATCCTTATCTATTTATTGTTTTTCAGATGATCGAAACTGATTGTTTCAAGGAACTCAACGTTTACGGTCCCAACAACACACCTTCGAGCGACCTGATAATGGAATTGGCACCTCAAGAAGAAACAAAGGGCTGCTTTCCATTTTGGAGACGAGTGAGTCGAATTAAAATTAATTTTTTCTCAATTAAATATTGTAACTCGTAATAATTATTCAGAGATTCCGTTGACTAAATGGCAAAGCAAGATTTAATAAAATCTTCTGCAGTACGACGTTAGGCCACTGCAGTTTGGAACAATTAAGCTCAGGGAACGAAACTAACACGAACATAAATCGAATGAGATCGGGATTGGTCGAGAGATGTCTGAATTGAACTAAGAAATTGATACTCAAGTGAGCTTTGAGTAAATGAAGCGAGTAACAAAAATCGTCATCAAAGTGGGACCACATCAAAGACAACATTTGTGTTTTGATTTAATTTTTTTTTCTTTTTTAATTTCTACTTTTAACTTGACACAAAGGTCATCTACTTAAAATGGAAAATAACTACTTATTTGTGAGTGTGACTGAGCAAAAAACAGTATTACTCACACAGGTCACGTTTCGCGCCATCAGCATCATATCATTCCAAATTGGCACTGGTCTCATCTAGTCACTGAAATGACTAAAATATTTAAGTCTGACAAGTGAGTGCAATTTTTTGCTTCGTGTCATAGAAGACAAAAAGTAAAACTTTTGCTCACAGTTTCAATTTTTTTTTTAATTGATCCTTTAGCTGCAAATAAAATTTAAAAAACAAAAATAAAACTACAATCATGTACAGTGTGTTGTGTATAAATATGTAAAATTTTTCAGTAGTAATTTTTTTTTTAAATATTTCTTTTCGGATGTCATTGAAAAGTAAAAAAAAAAATCAAAAAAAAATCATGCGTTTATTAGTTAATTTTACTTGAGTAGAAAATTGTAGATCGTTGCTCAAGATCCCGGCGTAGGAAAATTTAATGTATTTTTTTTTTTTTTTTTTTAGAAAAATGAAAAATATTTCTGGAGTGAAACCTAAAAATGCTCATTTTCAATTTGATTTTTTATTTTAATTTAAATTTATTTTTTACTAATATTTCTAGGGGGATTAAAAATAAATGTTAATCGGGCTGCAGATGTTTATTTTCGGTGTAATAATTTAGCAAATTTTTGAAAAGTATTTGTCGTTATTTGTTGCAGGCAATGGAGTTGGCAATTATGATAAATGAAATTTCATCTCCTAGTCAACTTTTTCTCTTTGCCTTTTATTTATTATTGACTCTGTGCTTTTCCCTTTTTTTTTTTAAAAAAAAATATTCTTGTTTGTAGACTTTTTTCTCAATCAAATGCCAAATAAAAACTGTGAAAAAATTGGTTTAAAAATAGTAGTCAGTAATTATAACTGGTCAATTTTCCAAATTTTATTTCAAACAGTTGCGATCATTAAATGCCGTACTTGTATAGAAAAACAAAAAACAATTTGAGTAAAACTATACAATTACTATGTATTTGATAGTTTTTGCTTGTCTTTTATCTACACAATTTTTATTGTGAATAATTACAGAAAAAGAACTTCAGCCACCACCAACTAACATAGTTTTTTAGTAACAACTTTTCCCTCCATAATAATATAAAAATGTCTTGGATGGAATTAAAGCCACAATCTGCAAATTCAGCATTAAAATAATGAAGCGATAGGCAGCCAAAAAGATTCAAATTCCCATAACTATTATTCATTTCTATAAGTAGATTACGTGCATCTAAACAGTGAACAATCTTTTATTTATATTAAAGAGGTAAACAGTTATTAATATTATATTAAAAATAAGTTGCTGGCTTAATTTGGACATTTTATAGCATTTTACAATGGCATTAATAACTTAGTTACAGAATATGCATTGATTTTATATTGTTAATATTTATATAATTGACTTGAATTTGGATCAACTCCTGAGTTTTTCAATTTTATTTGCACTTAAGTGAAGGTGCATACTTTATATTGGCAAAGCCCATAGGCCATGGAGAAATTCAATTTCTTTTAAACAAAACAATTTTGCATTATTTAGGATTTTCTTTTTCACTATGGCACTTGGGTTAATTCTACTTTGTATGTGCAACGTAATGTGGCATAAAACATGATTAATTCCATTAAAGAAATCTCATTTATAATCATCTTCTAATATTTTTAGCTTTGAAAAGAGTAAACTGTATATTTTGACCTAACATTCTAAAACCATAACTGGGATAATTGGAATGAATAATAATAACCAACCCAGACTTGTTTGCAAATTTTTCAAAAAATAAACAAAACAACAATTAATAAAATATTCAACTATTCAAACTTTTCGAATCTCAAATACTGATACTCTAATAATAAACCGACTAACAATGGTAAATATACATTTAAATTAAATCCCAGTTACTTCTCTATTACTTGAGTAATTGAATGGACAAGAGTTATGAAATGTTTACAATCAGTAGTTCACCGGTCGTTTTAGGTAATTAAATCTTTTTTCTAGTTGTAGCTTACTTCGGCGGTGACATTGCAGTAATGGACAATCTGCGAATGTTTGGTTTATCGTATTCTTCCATTGAAATTGTGCGCCTTCGTTCGCCTAAGCGTAGAGCATTTGCATCTCCACCCGAGAAGGTTCTTTGTCTGTCGACTCCTGGCATTGTAAGTGATGTCACTGCGCATTGACAATATAAATCATTCAACACTTAAACGAATCGATAATAAAATGCGCATTTTCCTTACATAATCCTAGGCCTTTGCAAAACAAGAGGAGACTTTGGGCAAATTTTTCTGGCTGCAAAAAACAAATAAAAAATCCATTTAATGAACCTTGTAAAACATGAGTAAATCGTTAAACATTTTGTTTACTTCTAGGATTATCGATTAAAGTATGTTTACAATTTTGTCACATAAATTGCATAGTCATTACAATGTGATTATCAAAACATTTCATTTCCGTTGTCCAATATCCAATATTGAATAATAAATTAGTGATATTAAAAAAATAATATTTTAACATTTTTATTCAGCTTTTGCTACTACGAATGAATGAGTATTCGAGAGCAAGACAAATGAAATTTACACCATGTTGAAAGAGTCTAAACTTAGTTTGATTAACAAAATAACAATAAACAATTTACTCAACATCTGCAACCGAAATTTTAACACTAAAAATAACTCGTTAATCGATTGCATTGTAAACAGCTTAATCGAATTTATAAAGACAAGAAAATAAATAAATTAAACAGAAAAAAAAATACTTACAGCTTCAGTAACCACATCACCCACACCATCAATTTTGAGCAAGGAGCTGTGCCCTTTATCCATTTTACCAATCATGGCTTGAACAGACGATTGGTGGGATGCAGTCGACCCAGTCACCAACAAAGTCTCCACCCTATTTAACAAACAAGTACAAATGAAAATTATACATAATCAATTTCCTCGTTTAGTTGCTTCCTTAATAATTTCATATAAAAATTGTACGTACTTTAATTTTTTCTCCAAAAGCCCAGAAATATCAGTGCGGCTGAAATTTTCCATCCATTAAATTACCACTTTAATATAATTAAAATTGTAACTTACTTCTGAAATGCGTGAACATAACGACGCAAATTGCGAGGGTTAATATTCGCTTTCAGTTTATTGGTATATTCTTGAATAAGTTTCTCTTTATTTTCAGCACTTTCCAATTGCTATTAAAGTAAATGCATTAGTAGTTAATAGTTTTTAAACAAATTAAAAATTCTATCTATCATCTATTAAATTTTTAGCTCCAATTTATATCTATAAAAAACTAGTAAAACTAAAAATAAAAACCTAAACTAATAATCTGTTATTATGCTCATTTTTTAATCCACATCTACTTCAAATGCAAAGTAATTAAAAAACTATACTATACTATGACCAATTACTAACCACTACTCCAAAGTCTGCAAAAAAAATTGAAAATAAAAAAATTAACTGAAAAAAGAAAATATAAATTAAAATTTAAAAACCCAAGCAAAACCATGTTAGTATCACCAGAAACCCATTGAAAATGTATTATGCTACAAACCCAAATAAACATGCAACACCATTAAAAACAATGGTTATATAGAAACATGCATAAAATTATAAGGTATATATAAAAGTTTCCAGTAGTTTTTTGACATCGTACCTCTTCCATTTGCTAGTATACAACGGCGATAAAGGGCCACAATTTATAGGCATGGAAAAAAAGACAAAAACGCACATATATATATAATTACATCATTATAGATCAATCGACAATGGAATAACGTGCAAAATAAAATCGTACCGAGGTTTATAATCACAATTCACATGCACATGCACTCAACATTGCATTCGTATTATACAAAATACACGTATTAAAACACAATTGCAATATAAAATTAGAAATAAATTTCATAACACGATTATATTGATATGCTTACCCAGCTGCAATTTGATTAAAATTTATAATTAGACAATTTTCAATTTTTGAAAAATACAACAAACTGTGATAAAAACATTAAAAATAAAAAATGCTCGACAACTCACACCACCAAATTTGTGAAAGACCAAATACTGTTCAGCTGTCGGATTCATACCAATGTTGCCCAATTTCCAACTGACGATCTATTGAGTTTTATGAAACAAAGAATAAATTTATTCAAATTAGTAAATAATTAATTTGTTTACTTTGTCTTTAAAATGCTCCATTACGCCAGCTGTGGTTGCCGTGCAGTGGACGAGCACCAGACCCAAGCACCTCGACGGGTGCGCCATCTAAAGCCAACCGTAAATGCACTTTGCTTTTCTCCACGCAAAATTCAAATCATTTATCAATTTCTCACTCCGAATCGTGCCATAATATTCGCTCCAGCGCCGTCGCCTATTCCCACGACCAAAGGAACCCTGCAGAACGAATTAAATAACACTCAGAAATATGATTAAATCCATCAAATCGTGAAAACAATTACTTTAAATGATCCAAAACTTCAACCAGATCTTCAGCAATCGTCTGCATGCGAGGGAATTCGTAACTGAAATTAATGAAAATATTGTAATAAAATATATTAAAGGATAACGAACATAATCACAATCCACAACACATAATGCTAACGGTACGGAATTCATAAATATTAAACAGGCATAGAAGTAAATAAATCAAATTCATTTTCAATTCCATTCCATTCATTGAAAGAGAATTTTTTTCCTGCAAAACATATTGATTTCGAAGAAATTTCATAACGAAAATTCAACATATTTTTCTCATTGCACAAATATGCAGGGTGTTACGAAATAAAATGAAATAAACCCACTCCTCTGGAAAATTTGGTGCGTGATCTTCTTGACCTGGAACATCCACGTGTATAAATACAGACCGTTGCTTCATTTCGGCCATGGAAGGATGATCAATGAAATGATGGAAATCCGTATCTAAGTAAAATTAAATTTTTAATTAATTATAATTAATTATTCTTTCCACTTACGATTCGAGCCTAAATCATGAATAGTTAAAAATATTGCTTTCTTCGTTGCTTGATCGAGATCCCCCTAAAATAAAAATAAAATTATAAAATATTAAATTTAATTTCAAAACATGTAGCAAAACGAACAGTTGCGATATCAATTTATCACTTAAAAAACGTTAAATGGATCCTGCAATTGATTCCATAACCTTGCCTTTTTATTTATTAATGGCTCATCCCTTCGTTACGTTATCGATCTTCACGCTCATTCAACTAACAACATTTTAACACCCGCCTTCCAACACCAATAATCCCTTCAACCTAATTATTATTTCCATCGTTATCCTCAAAACATACAAAAGTCTAATCTCTCACTTTTAAAAAGTAAAAACTCCATAAAAAATTATCGATACAACTCAGCAAAAAATTGAAAAAAATAATCTTAAAAAATGCATTGAATCATAACTCATTGTTTTATCACCAATTCTCGTCAATATTTTCCCTTTTTAAAACGCAATTGAAATGAAATTAAAAGATGTTGAAAACAAGTAGTTAAATGTCAAAGGTCGAATAAAACGTTTGCGAAGACGTACGAATTCGGATATATTACCAGATATGTCAGATAACAAGTTAAAAATGCCAGTAGATGGTGCTGATCATGTAATTACCAATTAGCCTTTTATTATTCATAATTGCAGTATTAAGTAACTTGTCAGATGAGCCTTTTTGAACTGCAACATACATTTTACAATATTATTTATTTATTTCTTTTTAAACTTTGCAACGAGCTTAATTAGGATTTATATTCGTTAATAATCAAGTGATGACCGGAAACCGAACAGTCGACAGAATCACCGGAAATGGCAAGTTACAAACTTTCAAGGGCTTTACTACGTCATTAATTGAAGTTAACAAAATTAAAGTTTTTAGTGGTTAGTAAATAAAAAGAAAACTCACCTGGACGTAGAAATTGATAGTGCCACATCGCTCTGTAGTGACAGTGTATTTCTATTAAAAGATAATATTTTTATTACTTTTTTGTTATGAGCAATAATATTTTTCTAATCGAGTCGCAATAAAATACTCCGATTTTATTTAACGCGCGGATTAAAGCTGATTTAACGGGAATTAAAAGTGGCCGTGAGTTTTTGGTGTGGGGCCGTTTTCACGTGGCAAAAAGGTCACTTTGCTAACCACTCGCTTACGTCATCGAATCGATCGCATTGACGCACGTCAAACAACGGGAGAGAATGGAACCGAACGGGCTCGTCAAAGACACCCAAAAAAACAGGAATATGTAATAAAAGACGATAAGTTTTTTTTATTTTTAAAAAGGAACTAAATATATTTCACTCTTATCTCGTATTTGTTCGTCTTGTATAACTTCGATAAAACACTCCCGTATCAGCCATTTTGTGAGTTTTAGCTCATGTAATTTTTAGTATTTAATGCAAACAAAAGAAGAAGAGCGTTAAATGTTAACAAGGGAGGAAATTGGGTAGCAAATAGCTGTCGGATAGACTATTAATTAACAAGAGAACAATAAGTAGCTGGGGTATTATTTTAAAAACAAAAAGAAAAATTGTACATAAAATCAAATGTATTTGACGAAGAAAAAGTGTTATGACATTTAGAAAAGAAGCTCATTTAATATCCTGTGCTAATGCAATGGTACCCAATTAGAGGAAATGTAATTTAGTTAACACATTATTCCCAACAGTTGAAGAATGACTTATATTTCCTTCGTTTCGTGTCTCGTTAAAATTTATCTTTTAAAGTTTTTAATTTTTTTTTTTTTTTTTTTTCACAATTTTTCTAATTTATGTGAATCATTGAATGATAAGATTAAGAATTTTGACGGTTAATTGTAATTTAAAATTTTTTTTTTTTTTTTTGAAATTTATGTAATTTTTGAACAGACGATGAATGACCTTGTGTGGCCTGAGCCGCGGGAGTTTAGGTTAAGTTGTGTTTTTATTTGTCTTTTTCTAACTCGTTTGAGTAGAGCAGATGGCGAAATCTATAAACAACATCACAAATAGACGAAATGAGTTGCGTTGTGATCTTTATGTTAACAACTACCTTAGAGCTCCATTGGTAATTTGTAAGGAGCTTCCGTTCAAACTAAAAAGTAAATTCTAAAAATAATTTCCGACAAAAGACTCGAACCACCTGCGTAAACTCGCCGCGACGAGAGCCAAAAGGAAAAATAAATTTTCAAGTTAATAATTTGTAGCTATGAATAAATTTATGCAAAAATTGATTGGAATATCGTGCACATATGAAACTCGGACAGGAGCGGCCACACCCACCATCCGAATGGAGGGAACGACAAAAACGAATAAAACGAATTTGAAACGAATTGCAAAAAAAAATATTTTAAAATTACATTGCGCGCATTTATAAAATTGCAAATTGCTTTTTATCTGGATTCAATAATTTACCTTTTCGTCCACACTGTTGCTACAGTCTTCTTCTGACATCTTTTCAGCTTTTTCGTTAGATAGACCGTAGACGAACAAGGCGATACGTGCGAGACGATGCGAATTTGTGCCGTGATGCTGCTGTTGTGTTGGCGATAGTCCAATCAATTACTAGGTAGCAGCACGAGCGGGCGATTCGGATTTTTAATGTGGTAAACGGAAAATATGTTTTTTAAGGGTTTGTTTAAACGAAAATTGTTGTATTTTATTCATGATTATATATTTTAAAAATAGTAATAACTCAAATGCTGTTTAGAATTTGTTTTAATATTCGGGTTTTAGCAAAGACGAAATTTGTTTCGAATTCCAGGTTTTCGCTGCAACTTGTTTTGTAATTTGTAAACAAATTAAGTTATCGGAATACCGCCAACTTACTCTTTGAACACAATCTATCTTTTGTGTTTCACAATTCAAGGATGCTCGCATTTTCAAACACGAGCTTCGAAAACGATCAATAAAATTAATTAAATCAGCATAAATTGTTTGACATTATCATAAAGATGAAAATTTCGAAAGTAGTGGAATTGTTTGTGGATTTTCTCATCGAATATAACGAAAACGAATTTCTAAATATCAAGGACTTTACGAAAATTCTGGTTAAGTGTATTTTAATACCCACATCGTGCATAATAAACATAATAATCATCAGTAACGACCTGTCAGCAACGACTTACATAAGATTCGAATAAATTAAATTTTATGCATTTATTTAAAATATAATTTTTCATTTTAAATTAGTGTTTGGAAGGAGTTAGCGAAGATCTGATGAACGACTGCATCGAGGGATGTCTGAGGCATTTACCAGTAATCAATAAAGTGATTGACTTATTTATTAACTCACTTGACGACAAAAAAGGAAGTCTATTGCTTAAGGACGTTCGAGGAACGAACACTTTAAAGGGTAATTTTCTCTCTCACTCGCACAGATTGAAACAAGTATTTTAAAGAATTCCCATTTATTTTCTTTTTTACAGCTTTATTTTACTTACTTGTGTTTGAAATAAATAAGATTGGAATTAAACAATTGGAAGCGATCGCCATACATTTTTTGAATTCGAATGTTCAAAGAGTAAGATGAATGAATGTATTATGCTAAATGCGTCTGTTTTCATTCTGGCCTTGTCATCACGCTGTTTGTTAGCAAAAGAATGAAATGTATTCACATTAAATTAAGCAGGTTCCATCCAGTCGTGAAAGACACTCGCTTAAATATTTACCGAAAGGTGCCGATAAGTATTTATATGCAAATGCATTTATTCCACTTTCAGACGATCTTTTCCATTGCGAATCGAAGCCTTAAATTTTATTATTATATAACACATTAAATACATGTGTTTGTTCCATCATATGTTCATTGAGAGCCGATTAATTTATGCAATTAGGTCATATATTATTCTCAGGAATTTAAAGAGAGTTGGTTGTTGACAGACTTGAAAATCCCATTGTTTTTTTTAACTATCGTCGTGTCTGTGGGGACTTGGTTTTACTTTTGGCCTTGATCCAAAAAAATTGCTCGGGTTTTACATTTTTCTTTTTTAATTATTCGTGCAATGAGACACCAGCGGTGGTTAATTGATGACGCCCTTTTGGTCGTTAATGTTATGCAATATAAATTTAAGGGTTTAGTTTTTGAATTGACTTATGAATGTATAATGGTCCTTTTGTTTTTTTCTTGTAGTTTTTGCGATTTGTTAGCAATCCAAACAACGTGACGGGAGCCTTGCAAAATGTGTGGTTGGAATTTTATGATCAATTGTTTGTTGAGAGTGTATTCGTGACGCCGTTGCTTCAGTATAAAAATAACTTTTTATTATTTTTTTTTATTTCTATCTATAATTTTCGTATTTCATAATCAATTTAACCTAATCAATTCTTTATATTTATATCGGACAGACTGGGCCCTGATTTGGCGTCAGTTATAGATAAAATTGATGTAATTCTGTTACAACGGAAAAAACCCAAACAGACTACAAAAAAGTATACAAGTAAGATTGTTTAATGAGCATGAAATGACCCATTTTACAACTGATTGTTTTAAAGTGGAATGTTTAAGAGTACATAGATAAATACATATTTTTAGCTTAAACTTGGTCATACATTTTTTTTTTTAATTTAAAGTTCCAATACCGTTTAACTTCACCGTTCCTCCGGCAAAGCAATTTCCAGAAGCGAAATATCAGTCTTCGATATCTATTTGCCAAGTTAAATAAAATTTCCCCTCCATATCTTATGGAAAAAAAATTATTTATTTTATTTTTTGCTTACTATTTTTAAAGTTTAATCAAAAGAAAGCAAAAAGTATTTCAAAGTGCAAACCGAAATCAACGAAGATAAGTAAAAGTGAGAGGCGACTAACGGTAGATTTGAATATTAAAATTTTAAATTCTCCATTTAACTATTTAAAAAACAATTTCAGAAATCCGTTGAATTGATCGGTTTTGATAAAAATGCTCGTTACTTGCAACCGAAGAAGTCGGAAAAAACGATTAAAAAAATAGAAGCTGTTTTAGAAGAACGAGAAAAAGAATTACAATTCGATAAACCCAAAATTTCGGAATTGCCGGTAATTTCTTTTCTTTTATTATTAACCCCTCGTATTTACGCATTTTTTTTATAGTCGTTCCAACTCGAAATGCCCGTCAAGCAAAATACGACCACACTATTACGCGAAGCAGCGTTAGTTAAAAAGAAAATAGAAGAGCAAATGAAAAAGTAGTTATTGTATAGATTAGCACTTAAAAAGCTTATTTTATGATTTGTATCCAGATTAGAAGATTTGGAACAAGGAACGGTGATAAGTGCGCAGTTTGACAAACGCCTAGAGGAATTAAGAAACGAAGAAGAAGAAAGAATGAATATTTTACAAGATCAAAATCGACTTAAAGGACTTTTAAGTCGTGAAGAGGCTTTATTAGCTAAACAAACGATTATCGAAGAAAGGAAAAAACAAGTACAACAGTTTAAAGTCGAGATGGAAGAAAATGCCAAAGAATCGTATCAGTTAAAGCAAGAAAACGAGGAACGAACCAAGTGAGAAAATAACTGTCATTTAATGTGCTTGTTAACTGCAAGAAACGTGATGAGTTATTATTGCAGAATGCTAGTACAGCAAGTAATGGAGAGTGAAAATAGGACTAAAGAAGCCGTGAAAAAAAATGTTCATCAGAAACGAGATATTGGTGAGATGTAATTATATTTACGTCAAATACACTGGTTACGTAAAAACTAAATTTCGGTTAGACATTGTGGGAATTGAAAAATTCCAACAACAATCACACAATCAATACGAGACTAGATTTGTTTAGACTGGCGCAAAAATTGTTTTTAAAACATAAATTCTCTACAAAATATCGATTTTCAAATCGCCATAAAAACGTTACAATTCAAAGTTCGAAAGTTAGTATTAAAAAAAATAATTTTCAAAATGGAATTCCTACCGAAATTTGTTTGGGGTGTAACCAGTGTTTACAACGGGAAGTGAAACATCTTTAGCGAAATAACTTAATCCTATTGATTTTTTGTTAAAATCTTGAGTCGACCTTGTCCGCGATTAAATGTGAAATTCCCACAAAGAAATAAATTTCGGTGTCTCTGGGATTCCTGCTTCGTCTCGGTTCACCGCAAATGTCGAGATTCAACTCGACTCAAGGGCACAGGTTTTTCACAAGCTACTGTTTCGAATTTATTGCTGATCGACTCGTGTTTCACTGTTTAGACACTAATTTTATTGGAAACGAGATAAATTTGTTAAATGGCGGCTGTTCGATTGGCAAACAAAATTACAAATTGTCATTCATCAAGAAAAAAAAAATCCAAAGTGAGATTTGTTGGCGATTGTTAAGGGATCAGATTCGCTTGGACTGATGGGTGATTTCGAATGCAAACTGAGTTTTAAAATGGTAGTCTATCAAATAGTTCCCCGAGGATATACAAAGTACTTTATCTAACCTTTTATGAGATTCTAGCGGGCGTTTTCAATATCGTAATCAAAATGTAAAAGAAAAATTCTTTATGCAATAACTTATTCTTTATTGCTCAATTCTTTTCTATGGAACTGAAATATCGTTAATTCGATGCATAAAATAAAAAAATAACTGTGACGTTTAAATAAATGTCAGAGTACTATTAAAATAAGATGTTTTACTTTCAATTTATAAATGGATACTCTGTCAATTGATATTTATTTTTATTACAGTCAACAAACTGCAAAATGATTTAAACGACGAGTTAACAAAGGCTAAAGAAGAGGTTCAATTAATATCATTGGGCTAATGTGACTCGTAAATTAAATGCGAATTTTTCCATTCCAAAAGTCGGACGAAACTATGAAACGACAAAGACTTTTAGTGAACGAAATTAGAGCGTTAAAATTGGAATCGGCACAATTAAGAAAGTCAAGCAATCCACAATTGGAGCATATGTCCGTGGCGCAAGTAATCGGATTTGATGCTGTTGTAAGTTAAAGTTCAATATTATCTCAATCGATTCGCTGGCAGTTGCACGAGCATCTGGAACTACTGAAGAAATGGAAAAAAGAAAGCGAAGAAGAAAAAAGAGCTGAAATTCGTGAAAGTAAAAAATCGAGAATGGAGAAATTGAATGAAGTGAAGCAATTTATCCAACATTTTCGACAAAGAAAAAACGAACGGCAAAAGTAATTTATCGTTAAAAAACAAGTTAATTTTCATTTACACTTTTTTTTAAAGTGAAGAAACAAGTAAAATCGAACCATCAGCTAAACAAATACGAAACCGATCGAAAAACGTCGAAGTTATATCCCTCGAAAAGAAACTGGAAGAAATCAAAGCCCAAAGGATCAAATTGGAAACTCAAGCTGCTTGTTCGAACGATGGTGCCAAGAAAACGAGAGACAATCAATTGAAGAACACTAAAAGTAAATTTTTCAAGTTGGTTTGAAATTATGCTGAAATTCATTTCAATTATTTGTACATTCAAAATTTGAGAATAATTAAATATAAGTGACTTAATTTGCATTCACCACATGTATTGTTCGAAAATAGTCTCTTCGTCGAATTTACCGATAGTTGGCGCCATTATAGATTCGAAAAGCGAATGAGGAATATTTTCATAAATAAATTCTAATACTAATAAATATAATTTAGAGCGCCTATCCACTGGTTTACAAACATTAACGTGATCTGTAGCGACTGTAATAAATTCTCCAAAACCTGGATCTATTGTAGTGAAACGAAAAATTGTATCACTCGATCACGCAGTGGATTATTCAAATAAGCTATGATTAAAAAGTACTCACCAGCAGAGTAAGGTGATACGAACATTGCTTCTACTTTTAATCCTAATTTTGTTTTCAATGTTTCACCGAAACTCAGACATGGTAAATGGACGGATTCAACGATATTTTGAAACTGCCGGTGTAATTCAATCAATTGGCTCGAATCTACCATTTTGATTTAGAATTTAATTTTATGTCAAATTTTGTATTTTTTAACATTGCTTACTGTATTTTAGTTCTTGAACTTCTTGAGTGAGCATTATAAGCCTTTCGGTGCTACCCCAATTGGCCCATTCCGAGCCCCGATGAGGAACACTGAAAAAAACGACACCTTTCGTTTGACGCCATATTCTCGCCATTGGCATATCTTGACTTTGGCTGCAAGTGACTAGAAGTTTTTTCACTAATAAACCTAGAAAATGCATATATAAAAAAATAAAATTCATTTTATTAAAAAGAAACAAATTAGATATTCAAAAAGCAAATTTATTTAATCTATCACTAACCACCCAATGAATGAGACACCCAAATAATAGGTCTTTGCCCAATGCCTGCCTTTAAAAGCCTTTGCAATAAATCGAGACTTCTCATTGCAATTGTACTCTTTTCGGCTTCTCCCGGACATTTTCTGAACCATTCCGATACTTCTGCATCAAAATCGACGGAAATAATTCGTATATGTGGACAATCAATGGGTAACCAGTCCTTATGAAAACGTTATATAATTTTTAATTAGATAATTTTTCAATTTTATGATGATTAATTAATTTACTAACTTTTGGCCAACAGGCTGTATGTGAAGGCACATAAGTTGTTGCTCGCAGGTTTTTAAACCAATTTCCAGCTTTCTTTTCAACACCTTCCTCGCCTGGAAACAGATGTTTCTTTGAAATCATGGTCATGTCTTCCAGGACTAACTGCATATCTCTTCGTTTTTCCAAAACTAAAATAAAAAATTAATATTATCATTTTAAAAATAATTTTTGAATGAATTATAACCTGGAGTCGAATCTGGATTTTCCGGTTGTTCGACGTGATCTGGTAATGCACTTTCATCTCTCTGCCGCCACGTTTTAAATGCACCGCCAGTCAACCCGTGAACAAAAACCACATCGGCAGTGACCTTATCAGTCTGTCTGTAGAGTGGATGTAATATATAAACACCATCGTCAAAGGTTTCCTTAAGATCATCTTTATCCAAATTAGCTAACGCACGAGCTGCCGGAACTGATACTTCTAAACTCTCATTTCTCATCCATTGAGTTAATAATTTAATCCAACCTTTAATCAAATATTTAAAAAAAAATTATTTCTAAATTTTGTATATTTCAAACCTGCTTCGAAAATAAAAGAATGTAAACTGTCGTCTAAAGCCAAATTGCCTATGATTTGACCCACGAGACTACAAACTTGAACTTTTGGTGATATTTTCACTACATCCATTAGAAGCTGCAAACCGCCTTTTTCGACTATCAATCGACGATGAGACGAAACTGGAATTAAACAAAAAATAAAGATGTAATAATTTTTATATGAAAAATTCAATTTTTACCAGTCGAATGGCTCAATAGAGCATCTAAATAAAACATTCTCATTGTATCAGCTGCCACTCTTTTAAACCGTCGATCACGTATTTCGGCTTCACTACCAAAATACCAATCGCCAGACTACGAAAATTTAGTATATTTTTATATTTGTTTATTAATTAGTTAATTAATAAACTTACTTCAGTCGTATGATAAAAATGTCCTCTTTCCATCACGTGTTTAGTTAAGTAAGCGACGCAATGAGCAACGCCTTGTTTTGGTAAAGTTGCAATAATATTTCGAAATTTTCTTTCCAATTCCTAAAATTTTAAAATAAAATTAATAAACTTCTATGTATTAAATTGTTACAAAATTGGTTATAAAAAATGTACAAAATTAATTTACCGGTTCCTTACATTCGGGTAGTTGAGGTGGCCTCAAAAATAAATTCAATTTCGTATTTTTCGATCGCGCTAAACCAAAAGCTGTTTTCATATCGCTAGCTTGAGCAATGTGCAAATAATCGGATTCTAAAAAAAAAAACAATTAAAAACATTTGAATTAAAATTAATTTTTAGATAAATATTTTTTATATTTTTCTATACCATTAAGTCCTGTTAAAGTGGACAGTTGCGCAACTGCAACATGTCTTTCCTTGCGAGATTTTCCAGATTTAGCTTTTTGAAGTAGATTCCAGTAATTTGATGGCGATTCTCGTTGCGGAAACCATAGAAACGGTAAGTCTATTTTAAAATTATGCCAATTTGTGCTGGTCGGCACGTCCGATACCAAAACTGCTTCTCGAGAAACTAAAATATATAAAAATAACAAAATTAATTTTTACCACTGAAAAATTTTCAAAACAAACCTTCGTCAATGTTAGAGAATGGATTGTCGATATATATATAACTCGGACCTCTTTTTTCCAAATTCAATACTCCGTGAGGTACCAAATGAGAAAATCGATGACGAATACTCCATACGTTGTACGTAAATGCCGTTGTTCTATAAAATTCAATTTCAGTTTTAATTAAAATTAAGTGTGTGATATATCAAAACAACTTACCCCGTAACTGTGCATACTCCAACCCAAAATCCTAAAATTGTATTTAAATAAAGCTCATTGAAAAGAAATTAAGAGTCAACTGATTTTGTTTAGGTAAAGTATAACGATCTGAGCTTACTTTGTTGACTATAAAATTTAACATCTGGTTTCTTTAGTTTAACTCCCAGCTTTACTAAAATTTCATTCTCAAGCCAATTTTTGATATTGGTTTTCTTCATTATCAAGTTTCATGGAACACGACAACTACGAACTTCTTGCAAGTTCAACATGACGGGACTCGTGCGCAAAGACCATTTGTATGTAAACTATTTCCCTCTGGTGACCAAATGAAATACATTTCTATATTCGTATCAATACTTTATTTACAATGACTTTTACAACTTATTTATACAATACATAAATTACTGGAATGATGTATTAGTTTTTCCTTGATTACAAATTACTTGACTTTCTGCAAATTAAAATAGAAAAATTAATTTCTAATGAGAATAATAATTAAATAAAAAAAATTAAAATCATAGAAAAACGTACTACTCAGTTTAAATTAAATGGTATCGGCATTTGAAGTCCATTTCTAATTTTTAAATAATAAAAAAAAAACATAAAAGAAATCAAATAAAATGAAAATAATATGTAAATACTTACAGGCCATTCTTTCATCATTAAAACAATCGTCTCGTTTTTAAAGATCGGCCCAAATAGTGGATTAATTTGTGCCAAATATGCGCAAAACCAACTTTACAAAACAAAATTAATGATTCCATAAATTCAACTAATGTTAATTACTTACAATAACCAGCAACAAACAGCCGTCAGAACCAGCATAGTTTGGATCAAACTGAAATGGATAATTGTGAAAAATATAATAAATGTCTTAATGAATTTAAGATGTGTATAATATATTTTACCCTCGGTTTGGTCCTCTAGGAACCAGCCAAGGTAGAAGTCCGCCTATTAATAACCAAAATACGGTCACAATTGCAACGGGTATTGCTGAAGCACCCATTTCGGCTCTTGATGTTGTGAAACCTCTCCTCGCCTTCCTCAAAACAAGAAGCTCCGTCTATGAGCGATAAATAAAGTGACTTTCAAGATTATCACTAGATGACGCTATTTATTTTTCTATTCATATTTTTCCAATTAATAAATGCAGTAAATTGTGTATTATTATAATAATGTGAACAGAATAAACTAATTACAACACAATTAAATATTTTAAACGTAAACTCTCATTAGCTAAATCGGTTCCAGTGGTCAAAAGTTCAATCGTGATTCATGTGATTATGATTTCCGTATGATCAAGTGCGATATAGCGATATATTAGTAACTCAAATGTCGATTCCATTGCCGTGATTATACTACAAAAATGGTATTTGCATTTCTGATTCACAGCGTCGAGCCTCGTTCAATCAAAATGCTTTACACGCAACTGTTTGGGTTTTTATCGGACGAAAACGAATCATCTCGAGAAGAGCGCAAGAAATTTTTAGCCGTAATTGCAGCACGTGTTCAATCAGAATGCGAATTTGAACGCAAAGCTAACAATAAGAGTTTTGACGAGGATTTGGAGCACGTAATGGACGGGCTAAGCTCGATACCAGAGGCCGATACTGGGATTTTCTCGATCGCAGCCGATGAAAATCATCGTATATGTCCATCGCCAATTCCTTTGGTCGTTGTTTGGCGAGCGAATTTGAATACCGCATTTACATTGGTTATGTCTACAAATGAAAACAGACTTCTTGCAGTCGATGTTATGAGATTGATGTGTAATCATTTGTTGGAGGAACTTAATCTATTTTTTCAGCCGAAAAATATTCTTTTGTACCCCGATAAAATTCAGAATGTTGTCAATCAGTTTTTGCCTTATGGACAGTTAGTGTTTATGACTCAGAATCTTAGAAAACAGTTTTTAAAATCTGGTAAAAAAAATTTGAAAAGTAATTGAAAAGGAAATTGAATATGAAAATTGTGATTTCGAATTGTGATTTTTGAATTATTAAATGCTTTGAAATGTTTGTTTTGGTTTTATTTTTTTGTTTCAATGACTCGTTGAATATGGACTGAATTAAACTGTGAAGTGGTGGCCTCTTTCGACACCATACTAAACTTGCATTACACCATAAAAATGGAGGAAAGCGAAAGCTCGAGAAAAAGTGATCAAAACAATGTACCTAAATCAGATGATAGTGAAAAAGCCTCAGCAGACGAAACCAATCCAGAAACAAACAAAAAATCAACATTACCCGAACCTGACATTCCAGGTGATAAAGAAACGAGTGAAACGGAGGAAAGGGAAGACGAAGTGAGGAAAGAAAACGAAGCGAAATTAACCGAAGAAGAAAAAAATGTTTTTATTCTTTATCTTAAATTTAGGCAAAAATATTAATTTCGTTTTCAATTTCAGTCACGAAGGCAAGAAGCGGAAGAATTGAAGGTGAAGGGTAACGAATTCTTCAAGATTGGCGAATACAAGGAAGCAGTCGATACCTACGACGAAGCGCTCAATATTTGCCCTTTAATATTTAACGATGACAGAGCCGTTTTGCATTCAAATTTAGCCGCTTGTTATCAGCATCTCGTAATATTAACCGTCAAAAAGCAATTTTTAGTTTTTAAGATTATTAATCTTTCAGGACGAAAAAGACGAAGCGATCGAAAATTGTACCAAAGCCTTGGAACTCAAATCCGATTATTTAAAAGCGCGACGACGAAGAGCACAATTATATAGGAAAACGGAACATTTAGATGAAGCATTGAAGGATTACTCGGAAATTTTAAAAGAAAATCCAGCCGATAACGAAGCTCGGGCCGAATCCGCTGTAAATTAAATCCAATAAGTTTTTAAAAAAATTTTAATTTTGAATTTAATTTATTTTTCAGATGTTACAAATAGAAATCAATGAAAGAAACGAGAAAATGAAAACCGAAATGTTAGGTAAGTTTAAAATTATTTTTTAAATTTCATAATTTTAATTTTATTTTTTATTAAGGTAAATTAAAAGATTTAGGTAATTTATTCCTTCGTCCGTTCGGTTTATCGACCGATAATTTCAAATTGAACCAGGACCCGAATTCTGGGGGATATTCCGTAAATTTCCAACAAAATGCACCAAGTCAATGAGCAAATTACGACTTTGTATAACAATATTTATTTAAAAATAAAAAACGGAACTGTTTGAAAGACATTTCTTTGTATACGAGTTATTTTTTTTAAAAAAAAACCCAAATGAAATAATGATTCTTAATACTGCTTGGCACAACTCGGCAAGCCTTAAATTATAAAAAAAAAAAAAGATTTTTTTTTATTTATTCAAAGACAACACGAGAAAAAGATAAAATTGAACATAAAAAAATACATTTTTCATCATTCAAAAAAAAAAAATTATTATTTTTACACTTTACATAAAAATTGATAAAACTACACAAATTCTTTGGCCATTTTTTCATATTTTCTATTCTGCGCAAAGAATTAAAAATTTTCCAAAATAAAATCGTGTAAAACCCGATCAAAATTATGTATTTAAAAAGAAAAATTAAATTTAAAAATAAATCGATTATTAATCATATTTCGATATTGGGTTCACGTTGATCACTTGGAAAACATTCAATTCACTATTTAATTCCAAAATCAATAATTAAAAACCTTGCAAAAATTAGTAAATATTTATATACAATTTCATTTCAAATTATAAAACATAACCTCAACGTATATTGGCAGTGTTAAAAATAATACTCCATCGACTTACATTAATCTACAATTTAAATTTTCATTTTTGGATAAAATTTCAAATTTAAGTACATTTGAAAGCTGTAAACCGATCACCTGAGCAGTTGAAAATCGTTGATGTGTTTTTCGAAGTAATATAAAAGGGCCTGAAACTGATAAATGGACACCAGCCTTGACCTCAGTCACAAAATTAAGCTACACGATAATCTCCTACCACACCATTTAACAATCACTCGAGTTTCAAGTTTGTTGAATATCATTAAACCCATGTAATTAGTGGCATCTCTGCGGTAATGCATAAAGCACACTTTTCAAGCAAAACAATTTTCTGTTTTGTATTAACCTAAAATCTACTTAAAAAATATTTTTCTCAACTCGTTATCCATTTATTATTATTATTATTTTCAAAACATAGAAAAATATGTCAATTTAAAATTTATTTATTTTGTAAAAATCATAGGGAGTTTGATTCCTTATATGTAACTAGGTTAATGGCTTTAACCGCGTACGTTGAATGAATAATCCAATCTGAAAATTCTCATAATTTTTCATTTCTGAGTTATTTAATACTTGAGTAAAATAAGAATTTTTCTTCAATAAAAAAAACTCAACAAATATTTTGCCATCAATCGAATTTCAACCTCACTAGCATTTAAAAAAATAACCCTAAAAAAAATCAAACTCCCTTGACAAATTGTTATTTTTAAAAAATAAAATTTTTTCAAAGCTGCAAACTAATGTAAAGTAAACAGGAAAAACCCTATAGTCATTGACCACTTGCATTAATTACTTCTAGCAAAAACAATCTTCACATAAACACCATCATGAAAAATTACAAATCGAATCCATTAAAAACATTTCATTCAAAAAATAAAAATAAAATTAATTATTTGGTCATTCACAAAATTCATATTAAAAAATGTTTTTTTTTTTACAAATTTCACGCTTGAGGACTAACAACAGTCGTATGCATTTGTCTCAAAACTTGTTGTGCCGCTAAAGTCGCTTGTTTAATCGCTTCTTTATACGGTCCACGTTTCTTTTTATTGTACCTCGTTTTAAAGTATTCGAGAAACGGTACCAATTGATTACACGGCATATACGACGTAGTCGACGAACCGAACCAAGCAACATGCGCCTGCTGTGTTATTAGAACCCCATTGTCTCTCTGCGAAATTGTTATGGACAATACTTTACCGGGCCACCACGGAAAACCGTGTATTTTGCCCCAAACGATATCACCCACAGCCATTGTTCTTCCATTCCCGATCGCGCAGGTATCGACATTATGCGAACTAATTCTCATCATGAGCGGTTTCACTCGTTCCGTTTGTTCCTCTTCGTCGTTCCTATTTCCGACTTCGTTTTCGTCGCCTTCGTCGTAGTCCGCCTCGTCGTCGTTGACCGTCACACCGTACGAGGCCGCCGTTTGGCCGCCATCGGTCACGCTCGGGTTGCATCTCGCGTACGCTTTAGCATTGAGTCGTTTGAGACTTATCGAAAGTTTTTGTCTCAAACATTCTTTTTTAATTTCGTTATACGACGGTGATAATTCATTTCGCGTAAAATCGTCGAAAGAATTATGGAATTGTTCTTTGCAAATGGCGTCACGAGTCGTTTCCCCGTAAACGTTATTGTCCGAGCCGGTCGCATCGTCTTGAACCTTTTCGTTATCCTCGCGATGGCGACGTTTGTGTTTGAATTTATGTTTGTGATGTCGATTTTTGTGCATTTTATGTAACGGCGACATACTATTCAACGCACTCGCCTTTCTATGAGCTTCTTTTTTCGCTTTTTTCAACGCTTTCTTTGCCGCTTTCGCACTCGCATCCTTAGTAACTTGACTTTTAAATTCGCTGCTTTCATCCATTTCTATCGTTTTGTTGCTTTCGTCGTCGCTCAAATGATTTTCCCCCTCATCCCCACCACCGCCAGATACTATTTTCGATTTCATCTCGTCGCAAATATGAGATCGAGCCGGTATTTTCAAAACAGTTCCTTGCCCGTGCGGCCCGAACGAGATTTTAATGACTGGACTCGTTTTTAAAATAGTTAATTTCGAGTCTTCGTTGCCGCCATTATCCTCTTTTTCGTTCCTTTTCCTTCGCCCACTCGCTTCGTCCTCGTCTTCTAAACTGGTCGGAATCGCGTTACCTTTGCTTCGTTTACGCAGGACCCTTCGACTCGTCATCGAATTCACATTTAAAACACTCGACGTATCCGCGACACGATTAGTCCTGGCAGTAGAAAGTGAATCGATCTGAGGCGAATTCGGTGTTGGTATGGGTGTTATGGGTTCTGATCTGGGTTTCAGTCTGTATTTTTCCTTATTCTCGGCCGCCAGTCTCTGTATGGTTGGCGCGCTGCTTTCTTTCGTAGTCGTTGCATTCGGATGCTGAACATTTTCCGAATTTTCGTTACAAATACTACGGCATTTGGAACAAAGCACTTGACGGGGACGTAACCGCATCGTGCGAACGTTACGCTCTTTGAATGTCTTGAATGGTCTTCTCAGACCCGACATTTGGTTGTTGGGAGATTCGTTTTCGACTCCTTGCATATACGTATGACGTTGGCTGACTGCGTATAAACGGTCTCCGTTACCGTCTTCATCGGGTTTCTTTTCGGGGCTCAATAGTAAAGCGGGGTTCACTCCGTATGGAACTGATCTGCAAATTTGAAAAATCACTAAATTTTGTAATTTAATTAAGTTTAAATTAAATTTAATAAATTTAAATTTCTAAGTTACATTTGCGGTGATTAGAAATTTTTGTAAAAATTAAAATAATTCGATGTAATACGTTTTAATTTGATTTTATCCAAATAAATATTAAATATGTCATTTTCGTTTGGTTTTATAATTAAATTGTGAATAAAAAGATGGGGAGGAAATTGTTAGTAATGGTTGAGAATGTGTTAGATCTGATTTTGGGTTGAAAAATTATTATTGGGTTGTATCGATTGAAAAATTGTGGGGATTGGTAAAGTGAAAATTAGGAAAATTTTTGCAGTTTGAATTTTGTGTCTAACGTTAGTGGTTTTTGAGTTATAAGCGACAAGTTGAGGACAGATGTTGGGTGATCTCGACTCCGAATCCGTCGAGCGATTCATGTGTCAGTCGCATGCAATAGCAAAATTCGCACTTACTTTTTGCTCGCATCGAGTAGAACTCCTTGGTAAAGATTTCCGCTGAAAGTGAAGGATACGACTATGAGGTCTTCCATGGCTTCTTCGACGTATACTATGATCTTGGTATGCTTTAAAATTTTCGTCCCCGCTTCTCCCGGTTCCGCCATCTTGGCCTGGTCTTCCTGCTTCGAGCCTCCCGAAACGCGAATACAAGTCTCTGACGCATGCGCGATATGAAACCACTTGGCTTTGCTTTTTGCCTTTTTCCAATGAATTCGTTACTTATTATCCCGAATTTCACTTTAACAAACCCACCAACCGATTGTGCTTATCAAAGTGATGCTCGTACCCCCTATTTTCAACACTTGCGAAATCCGAAAACATTAAAAAAACGGGCGAGAAAATATGCCGTCTAATGGGTCGCCATGTTGACACCGCAAAATTCTCTCATCTTTTCATTCATTCTTCTCATTACATTTCATTACATTTGATAGGGATTTGTAGTCCTTAATTTCCTATATCATATCCTTAATACAAACTCGCAGTTATTTACGTTCGCAATAAACAAAAACATGAATTTTAATCTTAAAACACCCAACTCAAATCCCATTGTCCACCCACGTCACGAAGAAAGCGAATAAAATTCTAAAAAAATAAATCCATTCTTTTTATTTAAAATTAAAAAAAAATTTTTACATCATGCACATATTAATTTATTATATATTTACAACGCCAGCATTCCTTATCAATTATTGCAACCAAATTTTATTACATTTAAGAAAAAAAAAAAAAATCGAAGCGACCCCCCCCCCAATGAACAAACCAAAAAAAAATAAAAAATAAAAATCCAAATCCTAACAATACTAGGAATTTGAATTAGTTAGTTGAGACGTGACGTTAGCTTGCATGCTATTCGATCTACGCCTCAACACAACTCGGTCCGTTCCAGGTATTGTACAGTAAGTCACGTCGTTGGGATTACGCGTGAATTCGCGTCGAGCCAATTCCATGGCCGCTGCTTCTAACCGGACTCCAACGGTTGGCGCATTGTCTAAATATTCTTGGGTTATTTCAGTGCCTTCGGGTAGAATAGTTTCATTTAATCCCAAACTATTAATACTAACGGTGCTATTGGAAAATAATGGACGGGGTCCCATCGATCTCTGGCTTTCCATTTGTGCTGTCACATCGCCCAAGCTGCCCAACAGGTGCGACGGATGGAGAAGCGAGATACTGTGGACAAGACCACCACCTGACGCTGGTAATCGATCAAAACTGGCTTTGCGACTCGGCGGGTGGCTCTTGGCACGTTGAATCGTTTGTTTCGGCGATGGTTGTTCGTTACTGTTTAATTTGGCTGTGCGGTGTTGTTCGATTAAATCACACGCTTTTCCTAGTAACATAATACTCGTAGCCACTTTGAATGAGATCAAACTGGATATGGGAAAAATAGAAATAGTTTATCGATTAGTGTTTCCAGGATCGGCTTTTATTGAATTACCAAAAATAAGCGACAATGAGAATTAGGATTCCGACGTAGCCTTGGATTTTGATTGATTGATTCAGTACTCGAAACATTAAAATTCCTAAAGGCAATGGGATAAAACCCATTCTTCTCGAGACTAAATCAGAATGATCGGAAAATGCCTGAAAATAAATTATTTAAATTTATTTAAATTTTTGTATACTTTAAAAAAAAATATTTACATGTTTATGTTTACTCGTAGCAACATCGTAAGCAAGACTGACCGTATAATCTTTGTAAACCTAAGTGAAATTAAAATTTAAAAAATAAAATGCGAAAAAAATTAATTTTTGACAAATTATTAAATAAATTTACATCTAAAGATATTTCATTGAACCGAGTTATAAATGCATGTTTAACCCAGTCAACAAGAGCCTCTGATAACAAAACCATTATACAGTCTGGTAATAAAATCCAAAACCGATCTGTAAAATATAAACATAAATAAACATAAATCGTAAATATAATTGGTGTTATTTTCATATCAAATTATACCTTCCTTCCAAGAATATTCCTTCATTGTTTGAATTGCAACGGCAACTAACAACAAAACGTAATGAAATCTTTCCCTAACATCACTGCACGACATTTGAAACAAATTATTTTTTTCAAATTTCTTGAAAACACTTCCTTTTAATTCGACAAACTGCAATGAAAACACGATAAAATATAAACTAATTGAAATAAAAATTAAATAATTAAAATAATTACATTATTTGACATCATAATGGTAAGTAATGCCTTGTTACTCGCATTTATCGCCACGTTTAAAGTCGTGGCTTGAAATAAAACTAAAATACTGTGTAAAACTGTATTTTTACGTTAATAAAAATAAAATTTTCATTTTAATTTGATTATAATTTTCACTTTTTCAATTAAATGTTTTCCTTACATTTACCAAAGGATACATACGTACAAAATTGCTAATGTAAGGTGAGGAATAACTCCAAAATGTTCTCTTTTGCGTCCTCGTGGCTCTGTGGCGGTCCAAAATAACGTATCTAATAAGTCTTGACCGAAAGATGAAAACAAGCGATCAGCAACCTGCAAAAAATTAATAAATATATATAAAATTCGATTAATTTTAATAATATTGTTAACTAACCTCGAGCATATTAAAAAATATGTACAGTTTAATCACTGATTGACTTTTAATTAAATGGTACATCATTGCTGTGTCAATATACGATATCAAAAAACCGCAGGTTATCATTGTAATGCCTTTTAATATGTCACAGATTTCTGCAGGTTGTAAAATCGATTGGTATGGCTGTGATGATTTCCTAAGATTGAGAAAAATCGTTGATTTGTAATAAACAAAACACGAATTTGTGTTATACTTCACCTTAATAAATTATGAAAAACTCTGGTAATTAAAAACCAGAGAGCTAATACAATACGAAGAGGTAGAAATGTAAATACAAAAAGAAACGCATCAACACATTGAAAAAATCCGTATGCCATAAACTAAAAAACAAGGAAATCAAATTCAGTTAAAAATTAATTTTGTGATTTTGTAATTTTAAAAAATATTTTTTTTAACCTTTTCAACTTCTCTCGGCATTTTCATAAAAGCGTATACTTTTTCTCTCCTTTCTGCATAGCGAGATCCATCGTTTTCCAATAAATAACCACGAGTTAAATCGGCGAAAAAATATTCCATAAATGTAACATCTGTAAATCAATCGAGATTACAACGCTTAAATTAAGTGGCAGTGATTGTCATCACTTTTACGCCGATGCTTAGGTTTGGCGTTTTCATTGTCTTCTTTTTTTATGTCTTGTACTCTCCGCATTTGTGGTAAATCGCCAAATCCAAGTTCGTCCTTTGCATTGTCGACATTAGCCTTTGAAAGATCGGTCGGCTGCTCGTCGGCCATTTTGGATATTGGACGGCGCCTTTGAAACCAAATATTTAAATAACTTAAAAGAAAACATTCTCAATTTTATTTTAGTATTTATTTTTAATTGCAAATCAATTACAAAACAAATAACAATATTAAAAACATTTTAAAAATATAATTTAACTTTGCGATTACACATTTCGTGGTTAGATGTCACTAAAATGCAAAACGTAAATAAATAGGATAAAAGTTTTTAATGAGGAATGGGAGGTGCAGCTGTGACTCCACTGTGGGTGTGAACATTACGCAAACTTTTATTATTTCAAACTTTATAATGAAACAATGGCTCAGGGTCTTCCTCCTATGGACAAAGTTCGAGATTGGAGCAGCCAAGACGTGATAGACTGGTTAAACCGTGTAAGTTAAAAAAAAAAACTTAATTAATTGATTATTTCCTTCACTCGTCATTCCCACGGGTCGAATCAGAGTGCCCCGTTATCAAATACTCCCTGACTAACCACATTTTTCAAACTTTACACCCACTTTCCGTTAACCCCATTACTCAACTATAAAAATGCAACATTAACTACAATTGCATAAAATAGTTTAATTGGAATTTCCCTCAGAACTTTTTCCTCCCGCTGCGGGCCCAAAAATGCCTAGACTAATCACGTGACAATCATTATATATTTCCAGATGAACTTATCAGAGTGTACCGAAGTATTTATCCAACGTGAAATTGATGGACACGCTTTATTGGTAATTATAATTATATAATTTCAAAATATTTAAAAAAAAAAAAAATTATTTTAGAAATTTTCGGAAGAGCAGCTCATATTGTTATTGACAGATATAAAATTAAAACAACGATTGTAAGTATACAATAAAAATTCATTGCAACATCTAATTTGCTTCTTATCGCAACCTTGAACCTCCGAAAGACAAAAGAATGTATTTTCCAAGTGCGATGAATGTCCTTGGTCACGCGTGCTGTTTCTACCTTTTACGCATTTCAACTTATCATTACCTTTTGGCTCGCCATCTGTTCGGCTCCTACAGTCATTTAACCTTTGAGCAAAAGTGGCATGTGGTGTGCTACGGCAGTGTTAGTTAAACCTTATTTCGCTCCGAGCCAAATCCTTACCGCCCAATCAGGCAAGAGTATTGGCGTGTATTACATGACCCAGCACATCTTCATTTTGCCCGCGCAAAACTTTATTTTGGCTCGAACCACAAAAGCCTCGAGTCGTAGCTAAGCCGTCACCTGGCGGCCCAATGCTCGCTGCACTTGGTTGGATTAAATCGAGGATATGTTGGCGTTTTCTTCAGCACCTATGGCCACCTTGGGCAGGTAAGTGAGTGATGGTCGTATATGAACGGCTTCCGCATTTGGGTTTACGGATGTAAGGAAATAAGCGAAGAATTCCTCGTTACGAGTCAGTGGCCGGTTACTAGTATTTATTTGCGTTTTTTAAATGTTGATTAATTTATTTTCAACGCTTGAATTGACCATGTCGAGCAACAAATGTACGTGGGCGTGGAGTTTGGTGGTAGTGCATAGGTGTTTTGTTAATGTTTATCTGTTTAATTTATTTATTTTGATAAGGAGTTAGGTGTTGGCTAAAGTTGAATAGAGGTCGAATTAAGTGACGGAAATAACTTTTGACGACTTTGATAAAGTTTTGGATCAAGTTTAGACTGTTACAGGAAGAAATGTTTAGTAGCTAACAGGAAAAGGAAAAGAAATTTTGTTATTTTACATTTTATGTATTGACCCTGTTGGGTCGTATTAACTTTTCTTGCTGCTTTTAATTGCAAAACTTACTAAGAATTTTGCCAACAGCGACGGATCTTTTACAATATTGTCATATCCGGCAAGTTCAAAATTTCATTTTTTTCCTTATTTCTGTTTTTCTAATTTTTTTTCTATTTTAAAAAACAATCAAATAAGGATAAGACCTTAAACCCAATTAGTTGTATACCTTACAAGTTAATTGAGTGATATATTAATAACACGAGTCTATTTTAGATACAGACATTGCACTTGCTGGCCTTTGGCCATATCTTTTAAAGGCATTTTAAAGACATTTTTATAATTTTTTTTGTTATTTTTTTTCCGTTCCAATTCCTTTACCCAAAAAAAAAGAATCTTTATGAGGGATAAAAGAAAAAAAAATTTCGGTCTCGTTCAGTTTGTTGATCCGCCTAATTTAATAAGGGTAGAACTTTTGATATGTAAAAAATATGAAGGTTACGTATCGTTAGCCATGACTAAATACACCTAAAAAATTTTTTGTATTGATTTAAGAGGATGTGGAGTAGACACTCAATTGACCCACAAAAACTAACTAACCGCGAGTAGTAAATAAGTCAGTTTATTATCGAGGTGTGGCCCGAGGAGGCGAAAAACGAGACATGTGCCCCTAAATCCTGTAAATGGACGACCTTGAAATTTAGCGAGAAAAATCAGGTCAGGCGCGAACTTTATGAGCAACGAATCGGAACATTACCAATACTCGCTTTAGGACTTCCCTTAAGCTGCGAGGATGTGGGACAAATCCTTAAGTAAATTGTTGCAGGTGTGAATCAACGAGTGACCGCCTTTTGTCGCATTATACTCATCCTGATAATGTCGTCTTTTTGTCCTCGACGACCTAAACGACCTCTTCAACTAATCGACCTCGCCTTATTTTTGTTTATTTTAACAGTCTTTTAAAAGGCTGAATAATAAATATAATATAAAAAAGTATTTAAAAAAACTCTTTTGTTTCGTAGGAATGAGGTCATATTTGATATATTTTTCTCGTAATTTGATCAAATTGTTTTTTAAACAATGAAGTAGACTAAATTGTTTTTACGTGTGATTTTTTTATTTTTCAAAAGATATTTTTAAATATTTTTACTCACAGGCAATTGACCAAATATATCAATCAATGCAAGGAAAAGGATTCATTCAAAAATGCGAGAAAGAAGTGAGTTGAAATTTTGTAATTTTTTTTTAGTAAAAAGTTCACTCTCGAGTGGTTTTAATTGTCGCGAATTAGTTAAAGTATTAATTACTGTTTGAATTATAGTTATTATAAAGGTTATTTCGGCTTCCATCTGTGAAATGTGCTAGTTGCAATTAAATTGCGGAAGCGAAGCGATGATAAAATTTAATATGATAGAAATTATTATTTATTTTTTTTTTAAATAAAAATAAAAATTTTTCTTGACACATTTAATACTTCAACGAATATTTATTTATTTTTATATAGAATTTTATCGATAGCTCAACCTAAAACACCTCCTCCAGTGCCGCAAGTTGATTACAGATGTTTGTGTGATAATTTTATTTATTGATTTTTATAATAAATAATATTTTATTTTAAGGGACTGACGACGATTCCGAACAAAGTTGGGGATCTGATTTCGATGACGACAGCGATTACGAAGACAATCAAATTTCTTATGTAAATAATTGTATATTTGCAATCAAAAAATAATATTTAGGTTTTGGTGTTTCTAGAATAACAGCAACAACTCTGAACATCAATTCAGCGGACAAGAAGTAGAAGAAACTAAAAAGAAAGTAGTTAACGAACTTCCTGAGCAGCCACAAATTCCATGGAGAAAAATGAAAACCCCGGAATTAAATCAAACTAGCGAAAGTAATAACACTCGGCTCAAACCGCCCGTAGCTGCTAAACCAGCCATCAAACAGAAACCAAATCTCGAAAATTTAAAATCAACTAAAATTTCAAATTCAGTGACCAGTATTCCCCGTCCACCGAGCGGATTACCAACTAAGTATGACATTAACTGGGATTAATTTCCACTTTATAATCTAATTATTTCGTTAGATTATCGCGGGTAGTACGACCGAGCGAACAACCGCCGCCACCGCCCATAAAATTTCAGGTATAAAATAATTTCGATTTTTAGAATTTTCTTTAAGTTTTTCAAAATTTATTTTTAGTTGCCTGAATTGCAAGATGATGTCGATCATCCGCCTTTTGAGGAATACGAAGTGCCTTTGAGTTGTTCGTCCAGTGTGACTAGTGAATCTGTTTCAGTTTGCAGTCAAGCATCGACCAATACGTGCTCGTTGTCCGCAGCAAGTATAACGATAATTTGGTATTAGTTTGCTTCAAAGGTTACTTTTTTAAATTTTATTATTTCAGGTCAAAATTATGCTGATATCAGTGCCGATGGTTTGTTATTTGTAATTATTTGATTTTATCGTTTTAAATTATTGTTTCGTGCAGAGAGTGGATCGTCGTCATCATCTTACGGTTGCAGCGATCAACCTGCGCTTCCTCCAAGATCGAGTTATCAAACTCAGGCAGCGCCACCCCTACCTCGTAAGCCTGTGAAACCGGCGGAACAGACAAGGCTTTCCATCGAAAAACCTGTTTTGTTACCAATGAGAACGGTGAATTAATTAATTAATTTTTAATTTGCATAATTTTGATTATTTCGTTGTTTCAGAGCGAGGGTAGCAAATATAAAGAGGGGCAATTCAAAACGATTACGGGAGTGCTCAAAAATAAATTTAGTACATTATTACTACATGCTGATAAATCTATTAAAGGAGATAGTTCATCGAGTCATAGTGGATCTCGGTCTTCAACACCTGAACATTCGGGTATTGATAATTAAGTTTTTAATGGTTATTATTATTAAATTATATTTTATTTTTTGCAGTGTCATTATCCAGTTTGTGCCAAGATCAACAGATCCAGCAATCAACTTTAAATAGAACCCGTTCTCAAGAACCACTTGGTAATAGAGAAGCTGGTGTAGGGATCAGTAGAGGACATCGAAGTAGTCTCGATGAAGGAGGTATGATATCAAATTAATTAGGTTACGATTTACTTTTAAGGTATTAAAAAAAGATTTTTTTAATTAATATTTTTTTTAGCTTCAATGCAAAATCGCCCATTACCGCCTTTACCAAAGGAACCGGAGCGTCAAATATCAACAGGATCACTGACCTTAAAGCCAGAAGAACAACTATTTAACTGTCCTTGGTTTCATAACATTGAACGAAACACTGCGGAAGAAATGCTACGCGACTCTAAACAAGTTAATATTCATTTATTTTATGATGAAAATTATATAAAATTATAATTTATTTTTAGTCTGGAAGTTACTTAGTCAGGGAAAGTAGACGTGGAGGTGAAACGAATCCATTTACCCTAAGTGTTTTATTCGAGGAAAAAGTATTTCATTTGAATATCAGACAACGAAAAGACGACACATTTGCTCTGGGAAAGGAGAAACTTAACGAAAAAGTAAAATAAATTATTTTTAAATTTTAACTTGAAATCAAATTTTAAAATATTTCCTAGACTTTTGATACGGTCGAGGAACTAATTGAAACACATCAAACAGAGCCTATACTTCTAACAAGTATGGGTTTAGTAGCGGGGAAAACAATACTACTCTTAACACCAACCAAAAGATAACATCGGTGTAGCGAAAAAAATCTAGTCAAAAATTCAAAGTAAATAAAAAAAAATCCCTTTAAATAGCCAATAATTAAAAATTAAAAATTTATATGCAATTTGTAAATACAAATTAAAAAGGATAATAAAATGAATTTCTATTAATGCATGAACTAAATAACTTGGCTGCAGTATAAATTGTCACCTTTCTTTTCATTAATATTGTTTGTAAGTCGCATACTTTGTATGTTATATAATTCTTTGCGAAAAATATAACCGATTGCACAAGCAACTACAACAATTAAAACAAGACAAGCCAAAAATTTCCAGTCCATCATTAAACTCTCATAAATTGTTCCGGGTTTAGCATCCAGTTGAGTCTTTCCCACTATTCCTCTGCCATGTTGGGTATTTAAGTAATTGCAAGTTGCCGAATCCGTCTGCAAGGATTGCGGGTTCCCTTCGTTGTTTTCAGTTGCTTCCATTTGATTTTGATTCACCGAAGATGCAACCGACATTGCTATTTGACAACCCTGGATTTTTTGCATTTGCAATGATTACTCTTATTAATTTTAAATTAATTAATAAAAGAAAGTTGGATATCGAACTCACGATTTCTTCGCAAAGAGCTTGAACGAGCAAACTTCGTTGTTCTTCTGGTAGTTGTCCGAGCGGGATTACTTCATTAACATAAACTGTGTTTATTTACGAATGCAAATTAAACTTAAAAACTTGTTTTACCTGTAAAAGGGCCTCGTCCTCGTAATCTGTGCCAAAAGCCATCTCTAATTACTGGGGCAGTTAAAGGGGCAACAGGTTGGCCCAAATTGCCCAGAAGAGGGCCTATGCATATATTACCGAAAATAGATTGTTTTCCAGTTTAAAAGCCTTTTATTTTAAAAACGCCGATTTAAAATTACCTTGACGTGACGGAGATCTTAATCGGGCTCGCCTACCTGGTGGAACACGACTATACCTGACCATGCATGTGGGCCGTCATTCTGGTAGCCCTCCAAAACGCAACCAAATGTTTATTGACTGTTAAAATAATTGTTACCATTGTTAACTATCAATATTACTACGAACAAAGTGTTTTAACATTTATTTCATGAAACAAACGAGTACAAAACGGACTTTATATATGCGAAATGTATAAACTGAGAAATGAAATGATGGCCAGCGAATGGTCGAAATAAATGTTTAATTAGCCGTGAGTTTGATCATCTTCGACAAAATCCCTCGCTTCTTCTCGTGTTACACATTCAATATGACTTACCTAAATCATAATTGATTTTTTAAAAGTAGTTTTAAAGGTTTTTTAAGTATATTTAAAATTACCTTATTTCTGAATATAACGCCGTAGAATTTATCGGCTTTTTCCAGTAATTCCGGTCGAAATGTAGTCGTAATGAATTGTGCATCTTTCGATAATTCGTGGATCATGTCTGCTACGGCTTTCCGATGTTGCGCATCCAATGCTTGATCGATTTCATCGAATAAGTAAAAAGGTGCTGGATCACATTTCTGAATGGCGAAGATAAGAGCTAAAGCCACTAAAGACTTTTGACCACCAGATAATTGTTGCATTTCACGCATTTCTGCCGTTTTACCACTGAATGAAACCTGACGAAATCCATTAATGTTATTTCTCTAATCAAATATAAATCGATATGTATAAAATTCGCTTACTTTTATACCAACACCAGTGAATTGTTCAACGTTAGGAACGGGTTGCGCATCGGACGACGAAGCTTCTTCTTGATCGCCCTTTTTCATGACCAATGTCGCATGTCCTTGTGGGACTAATTTTTTAAATACTTCGCTGAAATATTTTGATACTTGTTTGAATGTGAGTTGAATAGCTTCGTATTTTCGTAGCTCTAATACACTCATTAATTCTGTGATTGACTGCGATAAAATTCGTTTGAGTTTGTTTTTATATTAAAAATTGTTTTTATTTATTTCGATAATTACTTGATGACCGCGATCCAATTCTTCTTTACGCTTCATCAGTTTTTCTTTCTGATCCGAGAAGTTGATAAATTGGTCCAATGCTTTTTTATTGACGTGACTGTACTTTTTTAATTCGTGGTTACATTGCTCTAATTTCTTAAAAAGCTGTCGAATAAAATATTTTTATTTAATATCATCATTAAAAGTTTTTAATTAGTTTTTATTGAAAATTACCTGCTTCAAGGAAAGATGAGAATATTTATCAAATGCATCTGATGGTAGTGAACCCAATTCACGAATTTTCCTCAAACAGTCTTCTTTCTGGAAATTAAATATTTATAATTTAAAAAAAAGTTAAAATTTAATTTTTAAAGTTTATAATGCAAATCACCTTTTTTAAGAGTACCGACTGTTTGCTTGTCATTTTTTCCAAATCTTTAGCGTCATCGTTTAACTTTTCTTGATAATCCCTTTCTTGATTCTAAAAAGAAAATAACCAATTTCGAATTTACCAAATGAATTCTTCTAAAAATTATACTTTTAATTTTTCCATTTCTTTTTGCAGTGATTTCTGCTTTATGGTATGTTCCTCCAACCGCGAATCAACCTCTGTAAATAATAAATTAAAATGAATTTGCTTTATGCCGTAATTGACTTAAAACTTGCGTTTCAGGGATGAATTTACGTCTGTGATTCGCTTGTTGACAGACATGAGTTCGGCATTGCTATTTTCTAAATTTCTTTTCCGATCTTCAACCGAAATCTCTTGCAGTGCCTGTGAAAAGTTCGTATTCACCAATCGGCGTAAAAAAAATCGATAAAAATACTAACCGCAACTAATTCGTCTTTTCTTCTCATCAAGTTGTTATTTAACAAATTCTCCAGTTTATTTTTCTCAGCTTCCAACTAAAACCCATTACAAAATTAAAATATTTGATTTTCTCAGATAATTCCTTAAGTTACTCACGCGCATTCTTTCGCTGAAAGCCTCTTTATTTTCTTGAGTCAAACGCCTTATATCGTCGTTTAATTTGTCCACTTCCCGCTGATCCGCGACCGTGAGCTGCGATAATAATTCTTGTTGCAATTCGTTTCGAAGACTCTCTTCAGTGCTTTCCATGGCCTTTAAACTCGAATCCAAACTGGTCAAGCTTCGTTCTTTAGGCTGCCGGGATCTCTCAATGGCACCCAATTCTTCTCTCATAAGCCTAACGTCAGCTTTCAGTTTATCGTACACATCTCTACGAAAGAGCAAAAAACGTGTAAACATAACATTGGCTGCGTTTAAAAATAAACTAACTTCGTTTTGCTATTTTTCGTTTCAGTTTTCTGCATATCACTAACAACTTGATTGATTTGACTTTCAATACGTGAAAATGTTAAAGAAAACCATCTAAGACTATCAAATTAAATTAATTCAATTATGAAAAGGATATTGCTTAATTTTTCCCGATGCTCTTGAAGTTCTTTTTCTTGCTTTTGTGTATCTTCGAGTAATTGAGTACGCAATTTCTGCATTTCCAGCCTACTTCGTCTTGAATCAAAATAACCTCCAGTTAAAGCGCCTTTGTGAGATACTTGATCACCTATTTAATTACAAAAATGTTTATAAAATATTTCAATTGGACCATATTTTAGCTTTTACCTTCCAGAGTTATACAATCCAAGCTACTGTTTCGAGCCAATTGAGTAGCAATTTCCAAATTCCGGCAAATGAGAGTTTTCCCAAATATAAATTTCATTGCTTTTTCAAACTTCTGTTGATATTCTAACTTTGTAATCATAGGAATCGCGTCCTGGTGTAATTTAATATCTTTAATTTAAAAAAAAAACTACTTAAAAAGTACTTACACTAGTTTGAGGATAGTTGACCACTCTATCAGTCATTCGATTTAATGGCATGAAAGTTACTTCTCCAGGCAATCGTTGCCTGTTCATTTCTTTTAGAATCTGAGTCCCGATATTATCAGATTCAACCACATGGTAAAATAACCTGAGAAACCGATATAATTAACAACGAATTACTAAAAATTATAGGTATTACTTGTTTCCTGCAGTCACTTCTACAGCTGTGTAAATTGTTTTATCGCAATCGAAGCTCTCAATTAGCAAACCATAATATTTACTTGCAATTTCACCACTTGCACCACTTCTTTCCTTGAATGTGTTTAGCACTTTTTTCACACTGTCTCGTCCATTCAAAATAGACTAAAATCAATCATATCAATGTTAAATCTCATTTTTTAATCAAAGGATTTAAATTAAACAACCTTTCCTGTCATTGAACGTAATCCTTGTTCTTTCTTGGCTAAATCCTCTTTTAACTGAGATAAATTTTGCTGCATTACATTTTCTTGGCGCCAAAATTCGCTGAAGTAAGAAAATTCATTTAATTTTAATTTATATTTAAAGTTTTTTTGTATAAATATTATTACTTTCGTTCACTCTGCAAAGCATCTTTACGCTTTTTCATTTCGTAGCAGTTTTTGTTTTGGACATCGATACTGTTACGATGAGTCTCAATGTCGCGGTTCAATTCCTCAATTTTATTCTCAAGCGTCCCTCTTTTTTCCTCATCATTTTTCAGATCGTCTTGAAGTCTTTCAATTTGCTCTCGTTTGTCTTTAATAGCTCTTTGCAGTGACTTCAGTTCTTTTTGAATCCATTTGTCTCGTTCGTCTTTTGATGTAAATTGACTTCCTCGACCCTGTTTGGCATAAAGTTCCTTTCTTTTCTGTTCTTTAAGAGCCAATCTTAATAGATAAATCGTATGATTAAGCAGTTTTAAAATATTGAAAATAAGAAGAAAATAATTACTCTCGAGTGCATTCTTCTTCTCTTCTTTTCTGTTCCTCATATTGAGGTCTCAATTCATTTAACAAAGTTGATTTTTGTAAAATCGTTTCTTCCAATTTCTCCAATTCTTTCTCTGCTCGATTCTACTTAAAAGTGTATAAATTTCGTTTTTTTAAATTTCATGCATAAATTAATACTTTCGAACTGTTGTCGCCTTCCACTTCATCTTTTAAGTCTTTAATTTGAAGTTCTAATTTAGTTTTTTCTTGGACTAATTGCTGTTGCTCTGTTGTAAGGAGTTCTTTCTCTTCGCGACATGTTTGGGATTTAGCTTTGACGTCTCTCAACTCACGAGCTCGTTGCTAAAAACAAACAAACAATTTTGATAAACAATTAATAATTCAACAGAATTTTACTTTGATGTTATCTAATGCCTTCTTCAATTGATCTCTTAATTTTTCTGTGACGGAACCACTGTTTTCCCGCTTTTGTTCCAACTAAATTTAAAAAACGTATTTTTTTGAATTTAGTTTTAAATTTTAAGTTACAAACTTACATCTTCTAATTTTTTACGAGTATCCTTAAGTTCGTGATCGTGGATCGTGTAATCTAAAGCTCTAAATAAATTTTTATAAATTCAAAATTTGACTTCTAATATATTTTGGTAAAATTTACCGTCTCATTTTGTCCCATTTTTGATATTCTTTCAATTCTTCTTTCTCTTCTTCAAGTGTCTTTAATCTTTCTTCGATATATTTCAACAAATCTTCAATTTTCTCCCTTTTTCCTTCAGTTTCTTTTAGAATAGCTTTACTTTCTTCACGTCTTTCGTCGTAAACTCTCGTGCCAGCAACTTCTCTCAAAAGTTTAAGACGTTGGGAGTCAGGAGCAGTTGCCATTTGATTAATCTACAAATTGAATTTAGTTTCATTAAAATCAATTAAAATTAAAATTTTAACGAATTACCTTTCCTTGCTTGACAATATAATATGGATTACTTCTAGAAAATCCAGCACTTTCCAGCAAATTCATAACATCCGTTTTACTAATAGAAAAGCAATTTTAAACAAATGAAACTGCTAAATCTCTAAATCGTATCTTACGTCACCATCTTCTTATTTAGAAAATACTGATCTTTTTTCGAACCAATAACACGTCTCAAAACAACTTCTTCCTTTTCAATCTATAAAATAAAAACAAAATTTTATATCATTTTTGCTTTAAATCTCAATCTATTAAATCGGGATTTACTGGAAGACGATTATCGCTATTGTCGAAAATAATTTCCACAAATGCAGACACAACTCTTGGCCCTGTTCCTTCGTGAAGAAGAGCTTGCCTTTGCTCAGGTCTCAAATGAGAAAATTCATCACTTAATACAAACTGAATAGCTAAAATTAAAAAATACAAAATATATTAATTACGAGAGTATAATTTCCAAGAAAATATTTACCATAAAAAAAGTTGCTCTTTCCAGATCCATTTCTTCCCACTGAAATGAAAAAATAAATTGAATAGAACGATATGTTTAGCATTTCACATTGGTTCATCTTACCAACAACATTATGCCGAGAATCAAATGGTTCAACTATGGTCTGTTCTCTGTAACTCCGAAATCCTTGAATAATAGCCTTTAATTTAAAAAAAGGTTTTAGTTTTAAGCAAATCGATACGAAATTTTAAAATAAAATACAAATTTCACATTACAAAATGACATTTACTAATAACACGCACATTAACCTCCATTTGTTTACAAATCACTTCAAACTATAAACAATATTTTTACCTGTTTAATATACATTGCGGCTTATTTGTCAATATCCCAATCCCAGTAAAGGTAATTATATTACTCGGAAAAAGACACTTCCCATTGACCAGTTACTGTATAGGTTTTGCCGCCAGCAGGGCTGGCTAGAGCTGCTGGACCACAATAAAAGTATGACGTCATTATTCATTTTCAAACTGATTATTACCAGATGTCGCTATTAGACATTTGTTCTTGTACCATGACAACGTTAAGCATCAGCGGTAAACTCAAAGGACTTTTTACAGATTCTTTTATCGATTATCTAATCTTGGACTAACATACCAAGTTCGTCCAAGATCTAACTGAAAATCAAATGGAGTCGTTTCCAACGATTAAAGTGTTTATAAATTGGCTGGACACTTATACGGGATATAATTTATCTTTGGTATGTCTCAATTACTTATGAACAAAATAGTTGCGTATAAAATATTACAACCTTTTTGAAAAACTATCTAGTATTTATTTAACTATGGCAATGCTGGTGTTAGTTTTGGAACCGTTACAGAATTGGAAACTGAACCTATCGTTGATGAATCAACGAAAAAATCGGTTAATTATGAAATTTACGGAACTGTTAAATCACAAGACACAAATAATTTAAATTTGACCCACGTTCGAAAAATTATATCAGTAATCAATGATAAAATGCTAATTTTTGTATTGTTAAAAAGATAATATTTTTTAGCGATTTAATCAAATGGAACTGGTAGAATGGGTAAGCAATTGCAGCGTACTGATTTATGATATCACGGATGATCCTGAACAAATATCTGAAGCAAAATGGGCTTTGCATGGTTAGTTATAAATAATTGGAAAAAAAATTTAAGAAATCAAATTTTTTTTAGTGCTCGAAGATGATTTGTCTAATGAGAAAGAACCAAAAACATTTATTCTTATATCCACTGTTTTGACTTGGTTGCAAACTCCACTCAAACAAGTTTAAAAAGCGGAAAAGATTAAATTTGCCATTAATTCCAATTGAATTAATTTTGCTAGGATATTAAAACTCCCGAAGAGGAAGAAGAAGTGGAAGTAGTAACAGCAGTCACAGGACCATTGCCATTCACCGAAGACGATTATCGACGTAGAAAACCACATCCGAATTATAAAAAACATTGGTTGTTTGAAAAAGATGTGATACGTATAGGCAGATTTGTAAGAATGCAATACTTAAAAGCAAAATAACTGCTTAAATAAATAATTTCCTATTTGCATAGAAACCAGAAGTACTCAAAACTTATGTGATATCTGCAGGAGTAAAATACGGAAAAGGAGAAGATATTTTATTTTATTTTTTTAAGGTAAAATACACTTAAATTTTTTTACATTTTTAGAATTTTTTTTATTGTTGCAGTCAGCGTGGCTAAATGCACAATTTCTACCTTGTATAGGACATGGGAAAAACACAATTCCTTTTATATACATTACTGATTTGGCTGCGTAAAACAATTGTGTAATTATTTGAGTTCGGTTGTTGATTATATTTAATTTTAGACTCGTTCAGAGTTTGATGGACAGAGTTGGGCCCTCATCCCTTTACATCCTCGCTGTTGATGGGGCTTTGACTAAATTTGATGCAATTGTTAAAGTAAAAACTTAATTGTTTGAGTATATATTTTCTTAATGGGATTTAGGCTATTAGCGAAAAGTTAACAACAGGAGTCATGAAACGAGTAAGTTTGGAAAATGCTCTTTTGATAAGCGAATTAAAAGTATGTTTATATTTTTTTTAAAAATCTTATTAAAAAAGTAATATAAATAATAATTTTTAATTATAAAGAGCAGGCATTTGGATCATCTGACTTGTGATTTGATGATGGAATCGTCTTTTATGAGTTCTTTAAGTTTTGAAGGTGGTATATTACCGCATATATCAGACATTATCGATGAATTTAAATCAGCTCATGGACTCGAAGTTTGAAATAGACATTTTTTAAATTTTATTAATTTAAGATAAGTTATATTACATTAAAGCCAATTCGAGTTTTTATTCACGGCCCTCCTGGATCTGGTCAAAAAGAGGTGGTTGATGACATAGTTGCTTATTACAAATTGCATCCGATATTTATTAAAACACTTATTCATGAAAAGATAATGCAATTGGTAAGATAAAACTTATTTTAAATCACCTAAATTAAAATATTTACTTTTTTGTTTTTAGAAAAAGATCTCTGCGAGTGTGTCTGATTTGCTGCGGGACAGCGAGTTGGGAGACGAGGAAGAAGCGGGAGAAGAGAACGACATCGAGATTGAATCATCAGAGGAAGGAGAAAGTGATGAAGATGAAGCGGAAATTTCTCAAAGAACTTTGCAAGCGCAGGAGTATTTAAGATCGATTAGAGAAAGTCAAGAAAGAAATAATGGTAAAATTAATCTCTTAAGAAACAATATTTATATTCTAAAACATTTTTAAAAAATGTTTATTACAAAGGCGAATTGGAAGAAAAATTTATTTGGCAAATTCTTCAAGAAAAATTACTATCAAAACCTTGTCAAAATCAAGGATTTGTGTTATATGGTTATCCAGAAACCATTGATCAGGCGAAAGATTTATTTATTAGTAAGCAAAAAAAAATAATTAATTTGAGTAGTTAATATTGATTATTATAGTCATGTCGGAGAACGAAGAGACTTATTCAAACAATGCACTAACTATGCCTGGTATTTTTAATTTTGCAACGATCGAGTTATAAACATTAATAGATCGATTCTTACAGAATTAGTCGTTAATTTGGATGCACCCGACAGTTTTCTCAAAGAAAAACTTATTCAACTACCTGAAATCGAACTGATTCAGCAGTATGGCAGTGAAGAAGAACTCATGAAAAAATTGAGCACTTTCAGAAATCAAAATACCGACGACGATACAATTTTGAATTTTTTTGATGAGCAAGAAGTCAGAACGGAAATGATAGGTAATAACCATAAATAGATTCACAAATGAAGTAAAATTTTAAACTATTTTTTAGACATTTCCACGATCGAATCGATGAAATCTGTAACGGAGCGTGTAAAACGACTTCTGGGACCACCAAGAAATTTCGGATTAAGTCCTGAAGAAACAGAAAAACAATTGAGAATCAAAGCCGAACAAACGTTAAAATATCAAATGGAAGCGAAATTAAGGGCAGAAACAGCCGAACGTCTAGAAAGTGCCGAAAGGGCTGAATTGCTTAGGGATTGGGTACAAATTAACCGATTTGAATTTAATTTCAAATTTAAATCAAAATTCTTAAAAGCAAAAAAAACTTGCCGAAGTTCGACTTCAAGAGGAACAAATGCTCGAAGCTGAATCACTACCGATGCGAAATTATTTGATGCAACACGTGTTACCAGTTCTGAGTCAAGGGTTATTGGAATGTGTCAAAATCAGACCTGAGGATCCAATAAATTTTTTGGTAAATTAAATTTATCAAAATTAAAATTTGTTAATGAAATTTGCTATTTGCAGGCTGAATACCTATTTAAATTCACACCAGTTGAATTCCCAACACCGGGCGTGAGCAAAAAACTTTCTTAAATTATTTTTTCTTTATTTTATTGTTGTTTCTCTGTAAACAAATTACAATGATGTCAGTGTTTCTAAAATAATGGCCGCGCATGTTTTCAATTCATTTTCTTTTATAACGAGAGGCGGTGCGAACCGAATGATATCGCCGTGAGTGGGTTTAGCGAGCAATCCTTTGTTTCCTAGCTTGAGACAAACATCCCACGCGTCATATTCTAGCAAAATATATATTTGATAAATTAAAAATAGGAAAAAATTGAATCGATTTTAAACTTACTTGAATCGATCACAATAGCTGCAAATAATCCTTTGCCTCTCACCGTTTTCACAATACGTTTCGGGGCTTTGTTCAGTTCACTCATCAAAATCTTGCCCATTTCGAAAGAATTTTCTGCCAATTTTTCTTCCTCTAAAACCTGTTTCCAGTAATACAAGTTTAAATTATTTTATTACTAATAATTTTCAGCTAAAATATCACCTCTAAAGCTGCCATTGCAACTCGACATGCCAATGGATTTCCACCATAAGTTGAGCCGTGTTCTCCCGGTTTAATGCATAGCATTATTTCATCATCAGCTAAAACTGCTGAAACCTGAAAAAATTGCGAGATAGTATTATGCTATAAACTAGAATAAATTAAGTAATAATTTTTAATTATTCTTACGGGAAAAACACCGCCTGACAATGCTTTTCCCAATATCAAAATATCGGGTATAACATTTTCGTAATCGACACACGAACGTCTGCATTAAAAATTGCAATTAATAATTTTTCTGGGATTTTTTTATTTGACTTTTCTTTACCTTCCAGTTCGACCGAGCCCGGTTTGGATTTCATCAGCAATAAATAAAACGTTATTTTCGGAACACAATTTCCTTACTCCCTGTAAATACCCCGTAGTAGGAACAACAACACCGGCTTCGCCTTGAATGGGTTCAACCATAAAGGCACAAACATTGGGATCTTTAACTTTTTCCTGTAAATTTCAATTAATTACATCGTTTTCAGCTTAGATTTCAATTTATACGAACCTCTAAAGCTTTGAGATTATCGTAAGGAATAATTTCAATCCCAGGCATAAATGGCCCGAATCCACCATAGCTCTGAGGATCGGTTGAAGCTGAGATTGCAGCCAAAGTCCTCCCCCAAAAATTCCCTTCGACGAAAACAATTTTAGCTTTGTTTTCTGGAATTTTTTTCACGGTGTAGCCCCATTTACGAGCGAGTTTACATGCAGTTTCACCCGCTTCAACACCTTTCCAATAAGAAAATTTTAATTAATAATTCGAAAATAGCTTTAATAATTGTCATTACCAGTATTCATGGGTAAGACTTTATTATAACCGAAATATTTAGTAATATATTCTTCATATTCGCCTAATAATTCGCTATAAAATGCCCTAGACGTGAGTGTGAGTGTTTCAGCTTGGTCTTTAAGTGCTGCTACGATTTTAGGATGACAATGGCCCTGATTGACAGCACTATAAGCACTCAAAAAATCATAATATCGTTTGCCTTCAACATCCCAAACGTATATTCCTAGAATTATAAAAATTTATTTTATGTATAGTAACTATCGGTAATAAAAAATGTTGATATCTTATTGATAACTATGACGTAAGAATTATTGTAATAGTTAAGATAAATTGTGTTTGTTTAAAAATGAGAATTTTATTTAAAAAAAAATTTATTTTAAATAATTTGGATTACCTTTTCCCCTACATAATGCTACGGGAATTGGTTTGTAATTATGTGCTCCGTATTTGGCTTCTCTGTCGAAAACTTCCTGAGATGAAAGCGTTTGTACTAATTTAGGCGCTGACACAAATTTCGAGTAATTTTGACATGGGAAATTTTGAATGTGCTGAAGTAATTGCCGCATTATCAGGGATCCATATTTGATTTCTGAAAAAAAATTATATAAAATTCATTTAAGTTAAGGTAAAATTAAATGGGCATCACTTACGAATCATGATGATCGTTGATAGGTATTTACACGTTGTGTACACCGCTTGAAAGTGATCTGGTTTTTAATTATGACAGTTGAGTTGCACTATGGGACTTGTCCACTTTAATTAGGAGGAGAAACCGATAGTATTTGATATATTTTTTTAAAATTTATTACGAAATTGATTTTAGTTTGAAATGTGTTAAGGTAGAATTTAATTTCCAAAATATCAGTTTATAAGAAAAAAAAGAAGCTTTAAACCAAAATGTGTTATTTAAAAACTTATTACTGAACAGCTGAAGTGCAGCAGTGGAAAATTTTGAAATTCGATCAGTGCAGGGAAGCTTCGGCATAGTTTTTATTTTAACTATTCCAGTTTTTTATTAATTTATATTTCATTTATTTCAGGAAAACGTAATTAAATTTTTCACAACATATTTTAATGCTGAAAATTAGGTAAATTTTAATTCATTTCTGGGAATTTCAATTCATTCATTTCAGTCGTATACTTTTAAGCTTTTAATCAGTTTTAATTGGTAGGTTATTAACTTACCGTTAATCACAGGCAGCTGTTAAAGTAGTAAAAAGTGTAGTTTGTTAGCCGAGACTCATTACTTTGATTTTTCATTGCGTAATCCGTAAGAATTTATCTATTCTTAGCTTTCGAGCACCGTAATTTGCAATGATGCGCAATTAAACTGTATTTTTAATTAATTTAAAAATTTATTTTTCAATTTGAAAATTGTAAATCCAAATTGTACTAACTTGATTTGTTGATCTAATGAAAAAAGCCGAATTAATTCCTCAACCAACTACGTAGTGCAAACAGAAATGGAGGTTTACGCTCTGGATTATCGATTTTTTTAATAAAGGGTTCACGTGTAAAGGCGCAAGCTTAGCAATTATTTATTTTACTAGAACCTAGAACAATACTGAAATAAATATCTTGCTAATTTACTGTTATTAGTTTAATTTAAAATATTTCCCATTTGTCAATTTTGAATTTCCCGCTCATTTTATTATCATTCAAAATGCAACCAATCAAATTCACAACTACTTTTTTACAGGTCGCGGCGCAGGACTAGATAAGGTATGTTCGTACACCTTGCGATAGAACGAAAACAAACTACTCAACTTATAGATTTTAAGTTTTGCTGCGATTATAAATCATTATGAAGACCTTAACAACGATAACTGTTACCAAATTATAAAAACAACAACAATTTATGGATTTCAACAACAGTCGTTATTAGGTGGCTTCCTCGGTCTGATTCATTCGTTAAAAATGACAGAAACTATTGAATCAGGAAGTGGCAATGATGCGGCAAGTACAGATGTGAGAGTTTTAGTTCGAGAAATATATAGAAATGGCTGGCTTAAAGTGCATGGTTTGTCGGAGAAAAAAACAGGAGCGATGTCGAAGGTAATTATAAAATCATATTTTAAATCGCGACTAAAATTACCTTTACATTTTTAAATTACAGACTAATAAATTATTGCATCATATTTGGGTCGTCTTCTGCATCCACGATGATACCGAACCATTTCTCGAGTACTATGAAAGCCAACAAAATGTCATAAGCCATAAATCAACGCACAGTTGGCATTTGGGAAGGTGTCTTCACGTGTCACCCAACATTTCGCTGCTCGATGACGATCACATGTTCTCCGTAACTTTAGAGAACCAAATTTTGAAATTTTCGACTTCTACACAGTAATAATTAAATATATAAAATTAAATTCGTTTTTTTGAATAAAAATTATTTTTTCATTTATCAAAGGGACGAGATGATGGAATGGATTAGCGTGATACGAAATAAATTATCAGAATTGGGAGTTATAGGAGCTAATGCCAATATATATTCAAAAGAACCCGAATCAAAACCTCGTTTGGCACCTGTCAGAGATCCAAATTCACCTTTACCACTTCCTCCTGGTTACTTTCTGCTTCCACCCGGTACTTTATTACCTCAGAGTACTATGGATTCATCAGTAGAAAATATACAAGGTAACATTTAGCGAATGAAATAAAAATTATCTTACATCTGTGTATGTAGAAGAAGAGCAGAGTTCATTCGAGCCTACGGAAGTTTCAGCCGAGGAAGATGTCACGTTAAGATCGGAACTAAGCGACATAAATACCAATCAAACTGTTAGACATTCCTTGCAAGAAGCAGCTACGGAATTTTTTACTGAAACCGAATTCAATCTAAGAATAGTGCCTTCTTCAGCACCACCACAGGGATCAACATCTCGAGATGAAAATATTTTTAATTTTAACACACTTACCGTTCCCACATCTGATGACGAAGAAAATGAAGTTGAAAATTCTATATACGAACCGTTGCATTTAACGACATCGCCTTCATTGAATTCTACAGTTCATTCGGAACATGAGAATGAGATTAATAACGAAGAAACTACTTCTATTGAAAGAACCGATAATTTATCACTTAAAGAAAAACAAGTGGCGCAACTTAATACACAAATTAATCATCCGGGCGGAATACGACTGAGAATTAGACGTAAAGATTGTCTTAATTCTATCGCACTTGGCAACTTCTTAGAAAGCGTCTGGTTATTACGAATTTATATATTTAAAATTTTATTATAAAAAAATTAAATATTTTTTTCTTAGGATTTTGGGTTGGAAACAAAGATCTCATCCTCTCTTGTATCACAATTTTCACATCGGTGATAAAATTGTATCTGTAGAAGGACAAACAGTAACGACTCCACAACAAGTGAACAAAATTATCAAACAAACATATACACCGACTGTAAGTTGATATAAATAATAAAATTATTTTTACAATATTTTTTTAAAATTTTAAAAAATTTAGGTTGAATTTATTGTGTTCAGGGTTCCATTTGGGAAAGCATTCGCTATTAAACGTGATTACGACGGGCAGAATTTAGGATTAATTAGAGATAATAACACAGCTGAAGTAAATTGTTTTTAAAGCGTAACTAAATTTTAATCATTAACAATTATATTTTAATTAGATTATCGATATTGTTGGTGATGGTTTAGCCGCTCGTCATGGTTTGAGTCTTAAGACTACCTCAACCAGTGGTTTAGGATTATGTAATTGGATGTTGACTGAAATTAATGGTCGCCCACTCAATTTATTTTATAAAGGAAATGAGGTAAATGAAGAGAAAAATATTTTAATAATTTTTTGATTACTTTTATGTTATTTAATTGCAGATTCACGACAGATTAAATGCTGTTGGAAAAGATATATCTATTTTAGTTCAACCTGCAGATTTTGTAAAAATACTCAAAAAACAATTAAAATCTTTACGCAGCTATAAAGACTACATAGTGCAGTGATGTGACTCAGTCTATTGGGAAATATTTTATTTATGTTATATACTCGAGAAAGGTTTTTTTTTTATTACTATTTTCTATGTATAAAGTTATTAAAAGATTTTTTTTTAATTATTTACAATTGATTTGTCTTCATTTTGTTTGTGGATTCTCCCGTCCAATGATATCGCGAAATTAAAATCAACTTCGGTCGCTAATGCTTTTTCAATAGCTTCGTCTATCGTCTCTGGAGTTATCTCAGCTTCCACAATTTTCTGAAAATTGAAGTTATAAACACAATTTACGAAAATTAAGAGTAAATGTTACCTCTAAGTCTGCTATCTCCTGTCTCGCTTTATCCATTTGAATTTCACGTTCTTTTAAATATTTAGCTATACTTCCATGTAATTTTATATCTCTCATTCGAGCTTCGTTCTCCACAAATTCAAGTCTGAAAATGAAATTTTATAATTTTCAGTTGTGTGTTCAATGGATAAGTGAACGAACCGAATTGGCGCTATTTTTTCATTCTCTTTTTCGTTTTCTAATAATAACTGATTTAATTCTTCTCTTTCTTTTTCTTGTTTTTTGATAGAAGCGTCACCAGTTGCTAACGATTTTAAGTAATATTCTTTGTAACAAAATTCCCTGAAAATGTAAAAAAATTATTTAAATTTTATTAAACGTGTTATGAAAAATATCTTTACTTGATTGATTTGAATTCGGTTTTATAATTGTTAACTAATTTATCGAGTTCTTCTCTTTCTTCTGGATAAAGATTTACTGGTGGAGGTACAATAAACATTTTTGATTTAGCGCGGCCCTTCCATAATGGTTTTCTCGGACGGTAGCATCGGATAAATGTTTTTATGTGGTATTTACTGTTTGGCAAATTTAAAATTTGAAGGAATTGTGCATTCATTACGCACAGTGCCTATTACACCTCCAAACGGAAGTCGAAAATCGTTAATATCGCTTTCAATGCCAGCCAATACGCTAGATCACATGATCTTAACCTCAACCGGCTTATGCAATAACAAAAGGTCTAAGCAGAACTCAAAATAAGCAAAAACGAACTTTGCAGTTATAATTTTTGATTATACAGTATGCGTTCGGCGAGTCTTCATAAAAAAAGCGATATTTAGAGCAATTCATATGGCGAACGCTCTAAATTGGAACACCATTGTTTTGCGCGATTTGCTCGCTCTAAATGTGAAGATTTATTCTATATTTAAAAGAAGAGCATGTGCAAAGGGCGGTAAGACTTAAGAGAGGAAAAAAATTTTTGTTATTAAACATCAAAGATATGGAAGAAATTGAAAATCAATTATTACACCATTGGCAAACATCGAAATTTAAATCGTCATCTTCAAACTGTCTTCACTTGAAAGCTGACGATTTACGTACTCGTTTGGCTCATTTAAGTTTTGCAGAAACATTGCAAACTCAGACTATAACAAAGTAATATTTACACTATATTTACTTTCACATAAATTCTCAAACATAAAACTTACATTTGCTAGTGATCCCATTATCAAAACTGTGATGAAAGATCTTCTTAGCGAATATGCAGCACTCATAGACTCCGAAGATGAAGGCAAATATAATAATTGTAATAAAATTACGAAGGCAATAATTCTTTTAATTAAAATTTATTTCAGGATTAAACAGTTACCAAGACCAAATCTTGTATATTGCAGAAGGCAAAAAACTTGGTACATCTTACATTCGCATTATAAAATTTTTTAACCAAAATTATAATTTCATTAATTTTTCCGAAAAATTAGAAAACGAGAAATGGACATCGGGTTTAACTTTTGAAAATATATGCGAATTAGATGAAATGCAAACGCTGATTAATGCAACTAAGGTTTAGTAAAATATTTTTCTTTAAAGTAAAAATTTAAATTTTTTTGATATATAGAAAAACCCAAACTCGAGCCCAAAACCGAAAGCAAAACCGAAACCAAAACCGAAGCCTAAAACAATCTCGTGGAAATGCGACATCGGAAAAGTATCCCCAGTAAAAGTGCGAGAAACTTCACCAATTAAACGAGAACTGTCACGTCCAACAAGTCCTAGTAAAACACTCCATCCAACAAGACCGAGCAAAACGCTTCATCACGAACGAAAAATTAACTATCCTAAAAGGCCTCAACTAAATCAAAGAAAATTATTTCCAAAAAGGAAAAAAGCTGTTGAATTTGACGACGATGAACCACAAACAGACAGCAGTTGCGATCAATTTGCGTCCAATGCATTTTGTACAGCAAAAGAACAATTAGTAAGATTATAAAAGTTGGATTGGAGTACCAAAAATCACGAAATTATTTCATAACATTGCAGATCACGGATTGTTTAAATAATAAGGAAACAGAACAAGTCATTGGCAATCAGTCCTATGGCACTTTGAAAAAAACTTTGGGTGCTCGGCGAAACGTTGGCACTAAATTTATACCTCCTATTTTAAACAGAGAAAGCGATGGTACGAAATTTTATTTTATATTCATAAAATCGAAAGTTTAACAATTTAATGGTTTTTAGCTGAAAGTTTTTCCAGTCTATCGACTCAGAGTGAAGGTGCTCTTAAGAACATCGAACCAAAAATGATAGAAATGATCGAAAATGAAGTAATCTTTTAAATGCAATACATTATTCGAATTAGAATTTATTGTTTACTTTTTTTATATAGATAATGGATCACGGTTCGCCCGTGTCGTGGGATGACATCGCTGGATTACAATTTGCTAAAGCCGAAATCAAAGAAGTGATCGTTTGGCCAATGTTGAGACCCGATTTATTTACCGGTTTAAGATCGGTTCCCAAAGGCATATTACTATTTGGTCCTCCTGGCACTGGAAAAACAATGATTGGTGAGTTTATTACAAAAAAATTAAATTTGTAATTAAATTCTATTTATTGTAATTTTAAAGGTAAATGTATTGCGAGTCAATCTAAATCCGTCTTCTTCAGTATCAGCGCGTCATCTCTCACTTCAAAATGGGTGGGCGAAGGAGAGAAAATGGTGAAATGGTAAAAATCTTTCTTTTTTTTAAATATTTCAAATGTTAACAAAATTTTCAGTTTATTCGCAGTTGCACGAAGTCGTCAACCAGCAGTTATATTCATTGACGAAATCGATTCACTATTAACTCAGCGCTCAGAATCAGAACACGAATCTTCTCGAAGAATCAAAACGGAATTTTTAATACAATTGGATGGTGCATCGACTAACTTAGACGAAAGAGTTTTAGTTATCGGAGCTACAAATCGTCCCCAAGAATTGGACGAAGCAGCTAGACGTCGACTCGTAAAACGTTTATTTATTCCTTTACCCGATTTACAAGCGAGAAAAGAAATCGTTCTTCGCTTATTAAGCAAACATCAGCATTCGATAACCAACGAACAAGCTCTAGACATCAGTGTCAAAACCGAAGGTTTGTTCTTAAACATATCACAAAATATAATTTTAAACATTAAATATATCTTATTAAAGGATATTCCGGTGCCGATATGGCGAATTTATGCCGTGCAGCAGCTTTGGGCCCAATTCGAAGCATTGATTTTAATTTGATCGAAAAAATTCAACCAAACGAAGTATTTTGATTTTAAATTCCAAATGCTGTGAAATGATTTTATTCTCTTTAAAGGTTCGTCCAATAAATTACGACGATTTCGCCGATGCTCTTCGCAGGGTGAAAACGAGTGTATCTGATCAAAATATGAAAGAATACATGGAGTGGAACTATAAATATGGGAGTGAAGCTTAAAAAGAATTCTATAAATATGTTCCTGTAAATATTTATTTTTTTCTTTGTTAATTTTTTTTAGTATTACATTAAAGAACATGCACTAAAGATATTTAGTGGTTCATTTGTAAAACTCAGTTTAATTTTTTTAACATTGGTATCAGCTAGAATTACGTCCTCAGTGGAACTAAATTTTCTTTTATGGCTTCGTTCGATTGCTTTTAAATCATTATTCTGCTTTTTGTCTTCGAGACTTCTGTTAAGGTTATTACAGCAATGCACACAATCGGAACATTCATCGATATCGCGTTTAATATCTGGTGTTTGTTGATCGTCATCTGTCTCAGTGCTGAAATCGGACGATTCATCCTGAATTCAATTGAATAAATTTAAAATTAAAAAATATGTTTGATAAACAATTACCACTTCTTTTCTTGCAGTAAGTTTATATTTGTTCGAGGGCTTGAATTTGCATTTGTCTCTGCGATGCTTAGTGGGCAAAGAAAGCAATGTAAGTTTAGTTCCACATTTAAGAGCGTGAGCACGAGTCATCGGACGATTTATATGCTCCATTGAAAAGTAATTAAAAAACCGGAGTTGGAAAATTTTATTAAATCAGAAGCAAATTTCATTTACTTCTGATTAAACTTTTATTTTCCGTAACTCCTTCAATGTTGCCATGCCCTTAATCGGCAACAAATCTATAGTCAGTATTGATTGTTGCTGTAGCAACAAGAATACATTTTTTAATACCGAGCTTTTCTAGGGACTTGAATGTAATTATATTGATATAACTTTTATTAAGCTAGCGAAATGACCCTTACAATTCAAAAAGAGTTAAATTAATTATTTGTAAATTTTTTGATTTTTGTCTCAACAATTACAAATTTCGAGCGAAATTAGATTTGAGTTGATTGGAATTTATATTTCTACAAGAAAGAATTAAAGAGTTAAGTAAGAAAAAATACAGAACAAATCTCGTCAAGGTCGTAATTGGAAATACATTATAAGATTCGTTCTTAGCCTAGACTGGAAACTTTTGAATGCGGCGCACTTTATGTAACCCGGTTTCAACGGTTCGCGTTTAGGGTAAAACATTTCTTCACTTACTTTACTTTTTTTTGACTTAAATTTGCTAAATTTTAGATTCGGAATGCATGTTTTCGGTAAGATAATTGTGCAGAAAGCAAATGGTGTAGATGGGATGGAATTTGTATTGTCGACTTTATCATGTGTAATCGGCAGGTAAGAACAGCGTGGTTTAACATTTATCTTGTATGTAAATGCAATGCAATATTTACTATGATGCAGGAATAATGAATGCGATATACGGATTTCAAATACGGATGTATCGAGGGAACATTGTCAGTTGATCGTTCGCGAAAATGGAGAGGTAAATTTTTTAACTCATTTTAAAAATTATGCTAAAACTTGTTGGATATGACCAAATTTTAGGTATATTTGGCGAATTTAAATAAAATGACTACTACCTTACGAAATGGTGTGCCCATTACAAAAGCAGTCATTTTACATCATTTGGATGTATTTACTGTTGGCAGTCGTTCTTTTCGATGGGAATTTCCACCTGAATTTCTGCACAAGAAATCTCAGTTTACGGTCAGAAGGATATCAACTGTAACTAGGAAATCGTCTGCTAAAAGACGTTCGTCTGGAAAAACATTAAAAAGTATTTTAATTTAATTTCGTAGCAAATAATTAAAAAAAATTAATGTTTGTTTTTTGCAGAACGAGACTCGAAATCTCCTAAAACGCCAAGATCGACTATTAGCAGACGTTCTATGAAAAAGTCACCTCTTTCTACAAAGAAAACGCCTCCTTCAACAAGGAAAACCCCTCGTTCTGTGAAAAGAACACCTCAAAGTATTTCTTATTACTTCAAATTCATTTTAGGCAAAGTGTAGTATAATGTTTTGGTATGCGAAATAGGTTCGAAGTCCCCGAGAACATCAGTTACTCCTAGAACTCGACGTAATTCCCAATTAGTTACTGTAGAGAAAACAACGGGGGAAAAATTATCAGTGGTTGTAACTACTCCGAAGCAGACAAACGACATTAAAGGCACATCCGACTTGTCACGCACTAAAACAAAGAAAAATTCGCGAAAAAGGAAAGCGAAAAAAATCGTTTCAACAAAAGTGAAGATGATAAAGGTGATTTTATTTTTACATTTTGATATTCTAATCCTTAAAATTATTATTCTTTAATTCTTAGGCCAATCCGACACCGAGTGGAAAATTTTACGACGATTTATCAGTTTCAAAATTCGATTCATTAAACATCAGTCAAGATATTTTTGTTTCGCCATTGGATAATGACATACCGTCGACTAAACGCATCAACAAGAGAAGGTCAACAAGTATTAGTATCAATGCGCAAGATTCATTTAAAAAAGGGCGCATGAGTGTAACAGGAAATGAATCGACACCATTGAATAGAAATCGCACACCACAAACGCAGGAAACCATCCCACAAACACCATTATCATCAAAAAAATCAACCAGAAAACCCCCAAGGAAGAAACAAAACACTCCCATTCCAGATTACACCAGCGTTGAAGGAATGAAACGACTATTCAGAGAAAGTGGACCTTTGCCCGATTACAGCAACATTGCCGGATTGAAGAACATGTTGAGAAATCGTACTCCAGAAGCCGATTATACCAATGCCAGGGGCTTGAAACGTCTATTCTCAAAAACCCCAAGGAACGACTTAACGAATATAACAGGCGTAAAGCAATTATTCACCAAATCGGTCACATCCGATTATTCAAACGGCGGCGGGCTTAAGAGATTGCAGAGGAAGAGTAAAACACCAAATTTACACAATGTAAGCGGAGTAGCGCAGCTTTTCAATACACCAAATACACCAGGATCTGCGAAAGTCAATTCTTTGAGAAAAGTTTTACGATCGAGTCTTTCGGGCCAAGAGCTTAGAAATACGCCTCAAAAGATTCTAAATTCGCCTATTGTAACTGCAAGAAGTTCGTCATTACGAAGATCGACCGTGGTTTCTGATTTAGCGAAGTTGACAAATTCTCCACTTGCGAATCGATCACTTTCGAAATCACCGATTAAAAGACCTCGAAGCTCGTCACTTGGAAGGTCAATGGTAGGTTCTGCATCAATCAAGTCGGCGAACTCTTTATCTCCGAATCGATCACCGTCTAAATCACCAGTGATAACGCCTCGAAGTTCGTCACTTCGAAGATCGACAGGCGTTCTTGCTCCAACCGAGTCGGCAAACTTTTCATCTCCGAATCGATCAACGAGGAAAACACGTCAGAGTTCGTCACTTCGTCGGTCGATTTCCCGACGAAGGTCGACGGGAGATCCCGCACTTATAAAATCGACAAATTCTCCATCTCCGAATCGATCATTATCGAGATCATCGAGGAAAACACCTCAGAGTTTGAAAAGAAAATCGAAGTCACCGATTCGTTCTACATCTCCCAAAAAGAAATTATCTTTGACCAAGTTCACGAGTCACGACCACTCATCGCCTTCAATTGCAATTATAAATCCATCACCGACCGATGGGAATCTAAATACGAGCAATAAAACACCATTCAGAAGACAACAGGCTATTCGACGAACCGCCAAAACCGGTGATAATTCCGAACTTAAAGCCCAATCACCAAGAATAACACGAAGTGCTAAGAAAGTTTCGAAACGACACCAATCACCAGCGAAGGAAACTAAAATTGTCCCAACAAGAAGGGCTAGAAAAGTAAAAGAAGACATTGAAGCCATTAGCCCGCCAATAAGCTCAAGAAAGCGTGCGGCTAGAACCAAATCAACTGCTGACAAAGAAGTTACGAAAAGTGCCAAAACACCGACGAAACGAAGAACCAAAGCAGCAGCAACACCCAGCACAGGAAGAAAGAAAACGGCCAAGGTTAAAATAAACATTAAAATTGTAATTTTAATAACCAAATATTAAATCAAATTAAATTTTATTTTAATTTAGGCTAATGATGATAGATTTGAATCAAAGTTAACCCCTTTTAAGGACGATTCATCGAAATCAACTAAAGTCAGAAGAAAAATTAACGTCGTTACGAGTATGAGTTTTTCATTTTTTTTCTTCAAATTTTTAAATTTTAAATAATATTTTCAAATTTTTGTTTTTTAGGTCCGGTCAATGTAACTTTGCGAAGATCAAAAGTAAGTTCATACTTTTATTAGTAATTGTTTACATTAATTTTGACCATTGTTATTTTAATTACAGAGAACAATGAAATCTTCTCAAAATAATTAGGGGGAATCAGCACTTCAAAAATTATTGTATTTTATTGTATTTTTAATCAATTAATTTTATAAAGTGTTAGCTTTTTATTTTGAATTCGTGTATTGTGTATCGCTTAATTAATAAAATTGGTTAAGTATCTTAATTATGTAATAGTGAAAGTAGTTTTATTTGACTCGATTAAGTTGAGTAGCTATCGCCATCTAGTACAACTTTCCATTACTTATCACGTGACACGTACCGAGTAACTTACTAATATCCGTGTCAAGTCGCCATATTGCCGTGTGAGCGATAGTTCAAGAGCAGTGGATGAAGTAATTTCGTTTTTTGTTAAAAGAGTCTTCGCCATGTGGAAATTAAGGGAGTTAACAGATAAAGTGTACGTCTTTTTTGCTGTATTACTCACTTTTAAGCCGTGATTAAACATGAATCATAATTATTACCGGTTTAAGAGATTCTAACAATTTCAGATTCACATACCTTTTCTGTGATTTCGTTATTTATTTAATAATTGTTTGCTTACGTAACAACTGAAAAATATAAATTCGGTTTATTGATTGACAAAAACTGGAGTTCCACATTAAATGGACTCGCGATTGAAAGTTGTTAAGAACTTAAAACCGTTGAATCTGAAATTTGATAATTGCAATAAATAATATAATCGTTTGTTATTTGTAGCACGAATGTGGTTATGAATTACACTGAAGTGGAGGCTAAAGTTCGAGAAGCCACGAACGATGATGCTTGGGGTCCAACTGGCGTTCTTATGCAAGAAGTTGCTCAATGTACATTCACTTACGAACACTTTCCTGAAGTTATGGGCATGCTTTGGAAAAGAATGTTGCACGATAATAAAAAAAATTGCAGACGAACTTATAAAGTATTATTAAAAAAAACAGTTGTTTTAATTAATTAATGTTATTTATTATATCTATTTTTGTTTAGTCGTTACTACTCCTAGGCTATTTAGTTCGAAATGGGTCGGAACGAGTTGTAACAAGTGCCAGAGAACATATCTATGATTTACGTAGTTTGGAAAATTATACATTCGTAGATGAACACGGGAAAGATCAAGGTGTTAATGGTAAATTAAGAGAAATTATAATCATTTTTACATTATTTTTATGATTTATTTTCTAATTGAAGTTCGACAACGAGTTAAAGATTTGATTGAGTTTATTCAAGACGATGATCGGTTACGAGAAGAAAGAAAAAAAGCCAAAAAGATGAAAGATAAATATGTGGGCATGTCCTCAGACACATTGGCTTATAAATACAGTGAGTTACAATTTGATATTTTAGAATAATTAAAAATGCAATGTAAATTAATCAAGACGATCGATACGAAGGTGGCAGTGGCAATAGCAAAAAATGGACAGATAATTTTGACGGTTGGGATCAGGAAAAGAAATCGGAGTATAAATTTACTGGGTTTCATTCGCATAAAGCTGCGGACAATATCACGGAAAGGTTAGAATTAAATATAATTGATTATATTAAGTTAAATTTATTATAAAATTATTTAGTGGCGAAGAAGCGGATAAATACGAAGCAGAAGACGACCAACGAACAAAGGAATATCACGATACTGATACATCACCTGAAAGTATTACAACGTCGACGACGACGAAAGAACGTTCGCCAGCTAAATCTAATCATAAAATTGATTTGGGAGCGGCAGCTAATTATGGCAAAGAACAAAACTTATCAGTTAGTGATATATTTGACTTGCAACTAATGATGTTTAAACTATTGAATTTTATTTAAGAATGCAGAGAATATCAAAAGTGGCAGCATCACCACAGTGGCGAGTAATCAAGATTTATTAAGTGGTTTAGTAGAAGTTGGAAATTCCAATCAACCTGCTTCGCTTTTGGATGATTTTAATCCGCGAGCTGATGGTTGGTATTGATATATTTATATTATTCGAACAAAATTTTAATATTTTACTGAAATAAATTACAATTTTAATATTGAATTAAATTCTAGCAAATGGAGATTTCGGTGATTTTGCAGCATTTTCATCGCAGCCTACTCAAAGGTAAAATTAAATTAAAAATTTTAAATTTACTGTTTGCGGTATTATTAATATTTTTGATTATAGTTCCACTGATGATTTTGCCGATTTCAAAACTTTCAACTCGATGCCAGCAAATTTAGAGCAGCCTTCGGCGCAGATCCCAGTAATGAACAATATCCAGTACCAAATGCCATCTCCGAATTCTGCACAAATGGGAACGATTTTTCAACAACATTCTTTTGCCCCAATTACGGGCCCAGCTGTTCCTATTCCAACAGCTGTTTCCGTGCCTCTTATGACACTGCCTACTGCAATGCCAGGTTTTATGATTCAGCCTTTAATGCAGGTAAAATAATCCAATGTTTTACAAAAATCTTATTTTATGTACCAAAAATTCCAATTAGGGTATACCTTCGCTAATTCCACAGACCGTACATCCGGCCACAACATTTGCGTACAATTCGCATTTTTCCGATCAAGGCTCTTTACAGGCAAGAAATAATAAAGCAATTAATAGCTATAAAAATTAATAGAAAAAATCTGAAAATAGAAAAATAATACTTGGAGCAATGCTGGTCCAGTCAATATTGACGTTGACAATTTGTCAATGAGCCACAAACAGGCTAAACCGCTAGCACCGAGTATGAATGAATTAGCTAGTAAGTAGTTTAGGAATAATTTTCATTTAGTGTAAAATACTAATTTGATTTTTTATATTCCTAGATATAAATACCGGTATGATTCAGATGAGCCTTTCAAATTATCCTGTCTCCAAAGGAACTAGTTCTGGTGATAGAAATAAGTTGAAATTAAAAAACATTTTAAAAATATAATTTTTTGAAATTAGGAGGTGCATTTATGGCACCAACGAATACATTGCCGCCAACGATGATGCAGAAACCACAAACTATTTTGCCATTTACTCAATCGTCTTAATTGACGATCAAAATTATAAATTGAATAACTGAAAATGTGCGCTGCTCAATAGATTAAAATGGTGTTGGCTGGACCAAGTTACACTTCCATCCAAGGATTGATATATAACGGCTACCAATTTTGAGCCCTAAATTCATTAATTTTCTGCAAAATGTTTATAAATTTTCTTTAGCCTGGTGTGAATAATGTATTATAAAATAGTTTAATTTTTTTGTCTGGAGATTTAATTGTTTTTGGGCTTATTTCAAGGTTCACACATTTATTTAAGGAGATTTCTTGTATGGTAACGAAAAATAATTATCCCAATAACGAATTTACATTATCTAAATGTATTGCAAAACATTTTTTACAAATTGAATATAAATGTATTATTTTTTGGTGAGGTTTGCAATCAAAAGTTAACAAATAAAATATAATTAGGATATTCTCGACCAACTATTCTTGCGATTGAAAGGATTGAGTTCGTATTTTGTCTTCTGCTTCTTTTTGCATGTTGTCCAGTTTCTCTAGTGTCACCGATTTGATGGGCATTAACTTCGGTTTACATAAAATCACGTTCGGGATGTCTTCGTTAAAACGAAGGCCTTTCTTGGGTAAAACTGCCTTCAAATTTGTAATCTTCTCAGACATAACTGGTGTTTGAAACAAAATATTTCTTTGTTATCCAAATTCAATTTGTCCAGATTCGTTGCTTAGTAACGAAGTAAACCGCGATGCGACATCTGTTGGAAAAATCTCAATCGCGAGGTTATCTCATGAATCATGCTCAAAATGTTCGTTTATTATATAAAACAATTCTAAGATTACACAGAAGTTTACCGAAAAATGCGAGAGTTATTGGTGATTTGTACGTTAAAGATGAATTCCGAAAGCACAAAAACGCGAAGCCAGAGGAGGTTAAAATTTTCATGAAAGAATGGAGTGTAATGGAAAAAATGCTTTTTTAATCTCAGCCATTCAAAATAATGAGTTTTTATTCTTTAGGAATATGCTGTTATCTTAGCAGGTCAAATAAACCCTTCAAAAACAGTGAAATCAATAGGAAAGGATTTAGATGCAAGGCAACTCGATTTTTTGCGTGCTGAACAAATAGTGCAATTGTACGAACTATTAAAGGCCACACCAAAAGGAAAAGGCGATAAATAAATAAAAAAATTGATTGAATGAATGCATAATTGACATTCTTTTTACATGGCACGATATAGGTTTTGAATCATGTAATAAATTTGCATATTAAACTTCGGTTTACATTTCTTGTACATGCACAAAAAATATATTTTCAAGCATCACTTTACTAAAAATACAGAACAAATTTCGCATTTTTTTCCTCGATATTAATTACAATGAATACCACATTATTTACAAGTTACAACTTGTCCATTTCATAATCCTTTTTTTGCGTTTCCCAACTCATATAATTAAATTATATGGAAGACGGGGCTGCAATTCATAGAAGTGAGTTTTTTTTTTAAAACAATTTCTTTAAAACTTTCTTCTTTTTGGGCGAAGGTGGAAGTATTTCACTTTCCTTATCTTCTTCCTCTTTATCCTTTAAAGACAATAAGTATATAGATAGCCACAAGGGTAAATGTGTTCTTTCGCGCTTATTTAATATAGTTTCAATGAACAAATGTTTGATAATTTCTATGTCCGAATAAATATGAATGAAATTTTAGTCGAACGATTTTCTTTAATCAAATCTGTCATGCAAGTTGAACTCAAACATTTGTTATTACACGATTATTAAATGCAAATTCCCTCTTTAAAATCTGCCGGATTGGACATAATTACATTTCTTTGTCACAGCAAATAGAACAAAGTGATTATATGACACATTTAAACGACATGAAAAAATAAACTCAGTGCAATTGATGACTGCGACAATACTAACAATACTTAAATTAAAAATAATAATATGTAAATAAGTATAAAAACAGTCATCATTCTATATGTCTTCAACTAAGGTGGGGCCTCATCTTGGGGACATGGAAGGGAAGCACTTTACCAATTACAAAGGGACCTCCTGGAAATAAAACCCTTTTTTTTTAATATTCATTTCTGGTTAAAATTATTTTAAATCTTTTTGAATGTAAACTTCATTAAATTGTTTTAAGCTTTTCTCTTTGCCATGAAATGTTTTTAAAAATGAGTTACCGTAGGATCGCAATTTTCGCAATGCCAATCGTAACCGCGCTGTTTGGGATTTTTCTTCACTGGTGGACTGAGACATTGGAAATGAAAACATAAACTGCATTCGTCACATCTGTAAAAAAAATGTAATTTGTTAAAAAAATGTAATTATTCATTTTAAATATGAGTTTAATGGCCAACCTGACAAGATTTGCATTTGTACCCGGATTTTTGCATTTAGAGCATTCGGTGCGCAAATCTTTATTCCTAATTACTTTCTGGAATTTCTTAATTAAAGTCGATTTCATCGCTTTCGAAATTGCTTCGTCCACTTTTTCAACGTCTACCGTAACGTTTTGATTCGAAATTTTATTAACATTAGGAATTTCAGGTGCTTTTTGATTCGAAATTTTTGCAATGTTAGCAATTTCTAATGTTTGTTGGTTGAATGATGTTGTACTGTCACTCAGCCTTCGTTTCATACCTTTTTTAACGTCGAGGGTTAAAGACCGTTGCTTAAATCTAAACTGTAATTTTATTTATATTTACTGCTTGAAATTTGTATGATTTATATTTAAACTCGTTACTTTAGAGCCCTTTTTTAAAACGGGGCTAATGGAGGGTGGGGTAAACTTCACTGGTTCCTTAATATGTTCACGTAATTTTCGCGGGGCGGACGGGTCCACCTCTTCCTCCATTTCTTCCGTATCAGTTTTATCACATTCGGAACATTGCCTTTGAAAATTGTAATTTAAATTTAATTTTTTCAACTGACTTCATCATGTAAATTGTTATTATTATTACCATCCTTGCTGTTTTGTTTTCTTGGGCATTCTCGTCAATGGCGGATCAAGACAACCTAAATGGTAGTGCAGTTGACATGTATCACAACGAGCGAGCAAGTGTTGTTCTTGAGTTTTTTTACATATCCCACATCTAAATTAAAATAATTTTGGGTTTTAAGTGTATTATGGTTACCACACACAAAACTTACCGATTTAGAGTCACTCCTGCATCCGCACTCAACTTTCTTCCATGTTTCGTCTGCACTTTTACAGGCGATTCTTTAGGTTTAAGTAGCTTCGGTGTAGTAAACGTCTGAAAACAAAAAAAGTTGTCAAATATTTAATTTAGATCTCTTTTATTTTAATACCTTCAATCCCATTTCGCTAAGCATTTTGTATAATTTCAGGGAGCTTTCTCGCAGCTCAGCATTAGCTTTCTTGCGCAGCTCGTTTTCGGAATTTAGCTGAGTTTAATGATTAAGAAAATTTTACGAGAACCGTTCTCTGTAAACAAATACAAATTTACTTGTTCAAATTTATTTCTGAGTTTGTGTTCTTCTTCTTGCAATTTGCTATTCTGAGCAAGAAGTTCGTCTAATCGAGCTTGCATGCTCACCATGCGGTCTCCACGATCTTAATTGTAAATTATAATTTATATATTTACATATTAATGCAAATAATGCTTTACCGAGATAATATCCAACAAACTCCATTGTAAAAGCTGGCGGCACATGCCACTTCCGTCGTATATCAACTACACTGTCACTCGTCGAATGTGCAACTTGCAATGTCTAAATGAATTTTTAAAACATCCATTACATAGGTTAAAATGCAAAATTGAAAATACCCTTGTATTAATTCCTAATAACTCTGCTTTCTTAATTAACCGTCGGCAAGCTGACGGACTGGACGTCAAAAGTCGTGGCATTTTTTGAGTTGGAACTGTAATTGTATTGAAATTAAACTCTAATAATATTTAAATTTTCCACATTCCAAATTCATTTCCAAGGATTACCCCACGGTGGAGATTTGCGGGCGTGTGCAGCTTGAAATTTTACACGATGATGCTGCAGTTTTCTTTCGATTCGAGCCTATTGTAAGAATCAAATTTAAAAAATTCAGATTGGTTTTCAGAATTTTCAAATTGAAACTTTTTCATCTTGATCCAGATGCCCCCGTTCTCTAAACAACTTGACTTGGGACTGCAAAGCCAACCAATTTCGTCGTTTACTTCGAACGATCATTTTGTCTGCATGCATTTTACAATAAGCGAAAAATGGATCTGCGATATCCTACGAGATTAATCACAATAAATTGTTAATATTAAGTATCTTACAAACTTCGGCAATAAAATAATAAAAAAAATACACAAGAAAAATAAAATAACGACCAAAAACTAATTGCAATCATTAACGCATGCTAACTTAAAACTACTAATCACACGAACAAATGGAATGCCATTAAAACAATTAAAACCTACTGACAGACCAAATGCGTCGTGGATAACTTACTCTCACCTCTTCAGGAGATGCTTCTGAAAGCAAACCTTCTCTTTGTGCACTAAAAGTAATATAATTCAATTTAAAAACCATAATTTTAAAGTTTGCAGTTTCAAAACAAAATCAACTTTGTCATACCAAGTTACGTGAAAATAGCTACGGCACATCCCAGCATCACAACTAATACAAACTCCACATCTGCTAAATCGTTCGTCTTCACACAAAACACAAGCTTTGCTGCCCCACTTGGAGTAGGGCATTTCGAATAATGTCACTGGCGATAATTTATCCACATCTCCAAATGCAACACCAGGTATATACAAAGCGCAAACTAAATGAACCCATCTACAAAACAATAATGACAACATCAATTGTAATTATTATATACAATTTGTCTCGTATTTACTCACTTTCCTACATCAGTTTCTTTAAAAATTCCTCCAGAATTAGGACATAATTCACAAACCTTAAAAAAGTAAAATATAATAAATAACAAAAGTTTAATTGAAAAAATAAAAAAATTACTGGATTAATATTCCCTCCCCGACATGCATCACAGAACCAAGGTTCTGTCGAACTAGAAGAACCAGTGCTTACGACTGATTCAGCATCTTGGATACCGTAGCAACCTAGACATGATGTGTAAAGTTACCCGATAAGAGATCTTGTATTGGCAGTTACTTACTACCTTCGTGTACGGACACACCACATCCATCGCATTCAACTATTTCGTCTTCCTCCTCGCTGAAAATAATATTTTGCATTCATTTCAATTAACAGCATTAGCTTATTTTATCACAATGAATATACCTAATATCCCCGAGACAAACGGAACATATCAAAACTCTCAGTTGGCTCGATTTTGTACCTTCAGCCGCAATCTATACACAAAAATCCATTTAACGTTATATTGAAATTCACTTTCTGATAACTTTCGTATTACTCTTTTGCGAGCAAAAGCTTGTTTCAGTCTGGCTTGTTCGATTAATTGTCCAATACTGACGCCAGGTTTTTTGTGTAAGTCGCTACCAGAACTACTGGTATCTTCTTGCTCCATCTCGCTTCCTGCCTCTTCCTCCTCATCGTCGTCGTCATCATCATCATCGTCGTCGTCGTCATTGTTGTCTCCACTCTCTTCCGAATTCGAATCATCATCTGTTAATTTAAAAACACTTTTAAAAAAATAATCTTTGCACATAAGAATTAGTCGAATTTATTAACCATCTTCTTGATCCGGCACTTGATAGTCGCTATCATCTGAGCTGTCATCTAATTCGCCCAAGTTGAGTTGCAACAATTTGGTGTCAACAGGCTTGACCCGGCGCTTTTTTGGATCTCTCTCCACTGAGGGACAATAGGTAGATTTTTTAATCGAAATAAACTGAAAATGGAATAAGGAATGTAGTAAGTAAAAAAAAAAATTTTACCCATCGTCCGAAGGATAAAATTTGGTACAGTTTCATTTACACCGGAATCTGTCATTTTTTTCGTTGATGTAAATTACGGATCAATTCACGAAAAGCCTATATGAAAACGCAGTCGTAATGCGTTCAGTGTTTGCGGCCTTGGTCTTCGTATCGCCAAAACACCAATCACAACTCAATCGTTTGTTTAATAGTTGCGCACTCTAGTGTCGAAATATTTGGAAACTAATGTTGACCCATGAAAAGAAGAATGGCAATTAGATATTATCGTCAAATTTTATATTTTACGAAATTCAGAAAAATGTATTCGACAGGCTTCCTTTTGTTTCTTAGCAACGTATTTTCTTCTCTGAATAAGCGCGCATTAATCATAATAATTTATAGCTTTTTGCTGTTTTGATAATAAACTTCAATGTGTCCTATAAAACTGGTTTTGAACTGCAGTTGGAGTTAAATTAATAATTCAAACAAAAATAGTTTTTCGTCTTTTATTTGTAGAAGTCGAATAATATTTCAAAATTCTTATAAATTGCTTCTTAAGAGTTAATAAGCTGGAAATGTATAAATTTAGAAGTCTTGTCTAAACAACATTACCCTAAATTTTAATAAATTGTTTCATGTTAATGTGTATTCGATTTTTAAGAGTTGCACTAAATTTCTTCTTCTTCTCGCTTCTGCCCTTCATCGCCTTACATATCGAACGTCCTTATTTCTTCGCTTTAGGATCGGTTTCGTGTCCTTTTACAAGTGATGTTTCAGGGAGGTCTTTCTTCAGCTTTTTCAGTTCAGGTAGTCCGTGAACTTTTTGTTGGGAAACAAAAATCTTTAAAAGTAGATTTAATTACTTTAAAACAAATTAACAATTTCTTTAATATTACTTTGTTCATGTCGCTTTTATCAAATTTCACTTTCTCCCAAGGTGGTAATTCTTTGCTTTGCCTGTTAAATTTTTCCTTTTATTTCTGTATTACATGTAGTAATAATATTCAGACTTTAATTCCTTACATTAATTCACTTTTTTGTGAACTGCGGTAAACCATAAGAGAAGTCACCGAAAACGCAAACGCACAGCACATTAATAATGCGTTGTTATTCCATGGAATAACCTTTATAGAATGTCATTTTAAATTTTTCATTTCAATTTTTTTTCTTTTTAAATTAATACATGCCTCGTAATACTTTTTCAAACCGGCAAGGTTGAAAGAGCCCAACTGAGGAATTCTGAATTTTTGCGATTGAGACCGTGAATCTTTAGGCAATTCGTTGCCATCCATACCACTTTGCTGGCGAGCAAATAGCTTAACAATTTTATTGCTAAATTTGCCTTGCTCTCCAACTGCCTTTGATAACATGGGTAAAGCCATTTGATAGTAAGCTGGAATTTGTTAACGAAAAATATTAGTTTTTGATTTAATAAAACTGTGAAGGCCAATATGGCCCTCAATTGTGTATTCTTTTTGTCTAAAGCAGCTCGTTCTAATAACTCGTGACTTAATTGCGTAACAATTGTATACCAGTGATAACAATGGAAATAATTTAAATTGATATTTATCCATTACAAAATTATGTCAGTTATTTCAACAATCCTTCTATTTTTTTTATAAACTTTTTTAAATTAAAAAATTATTTTAAAAAATATTTCTCTTCTGCTTCAAGATTGATGTATGAGCAATAAAGTCTGCAAGGAATGCCAAAATTATTTGCGAAATTTTAAAAAACGAAATTTATTTTTTGTTTTTATTTCAAACTACAAAATAATATGAAAGCAAAAAAACGACATAGAATTCCAAAATAATATAATTTTATTATAAAAGAATGTTGGTCTGCATTTTTCATTTTACTCAAATTTTTAACATTTTATAATCGGATTTTATAATTCTTACAATTCATACTTTATGAGGTTGTTACTCCTTTAACTCTTAAATTTAACAAAACTGTTATATACAAATTAATTTTGGAGTTGAATGTTACTAAATTTCTCTTCCTTTGCTTCTGGGATCGAGTAAAGTTACTTGCGTTTTCCTTTAGCTCCATTGCCATTGCCATTTCCATTTCCTTTCATTCCTTCATTTATTTCGCTTTTCAATTTCTTCAGTTCAGGTAATCCTTCAAATTTTTGATGTGAGAAAGCCTTTAAATGTAAATAGTTAAACAAATTATTGTAATATTTAGTTTTATATAAAATATATCCTTTACTTTGTTGATTTTCTTTTTCTCAAGATCAACTCGTTCCCAGGGTGGTAATTCTTTACTCTTATTAAAACTGTAGTAAATTGTTTTATTTTCTTTAGTTCCTTATCTCGGAAACCAACTACAATTTCTATTTCTTACATCACATCATTTTTATTCACAGCTCGCATGACAGTGAAATTGATCATAGCTAAAACCACAACAACACAAAACACCAACGGAGTAAGCTGAACTCAAAAGAATAAAATAAATTATTTTATAAAAGCGCTACATGTTATAATGAATTTTAAAAATGCCATAATACTTCGTAATGCCTTTTCAAACCGGCCGGAGTGAAAACCCACGATTTTGGCTGATCTTTTGTTTTGTGTGGCTTGTACGGGTCGCTTGGTATTTCACTACCACCACCCGTCATACCACTCTGCTTGCGTGTACATTGCTTGACAATTTTAACACTAAATCTTCCCGTCTCTCGAAATGTCTTTAATAAAGCGATTAAAGACATTTTGAAGGAAGTTAAGATTTCTTAACTAAATAATAAAATTACGATTGATTGACAAATAGTGAAGGCCAACATCGGCCCTCAAAATGAGAATTCTTTTTATCAAACATTGCACATTCTTATTCTCGTTCTAATAACACGTGATCGTAATATGTAATAATTAAAAAAACAATAATATAAATTTTACAAATACAATAATGAGTAAATATTTCAAACAAGAAAAATCGATTTCACATTATAATTTTATTCCAACTCGTACATAATATTCTATAAATTAGGCTAAAATTGAATGTTTAACATATAAAAACAAATTTCCACGATAGTGATTAAATTCTATTTACATCTCACGTTTTTAACAAATATAAAAACATTTACACAATAAAATAATCGAATAGGAAGTGTAATGTTAATACTTTACTTGAAATCACCCATTTCTTTCTTCAGTTGTTCCAACTCGGGATTTCTTTTATATTCTTGTTGGACGACCATTAACTAAAAGTAATTAAAGAATTAAACTAATCAACTCTTTTAATTTTTATTATTATTTTTCTAATAAACTGGCTTCCCTGTATTACTCTGTTAAGCAGGTAAGCTTAATTTTACTAAATATCTTATATTTACATATTTACCTTTTGTTTCTTTTCAAAATCGACTTTATCCCAAGGCATTACCTCTTGGCTTCTGTCAAGCCTAAAATAGAAGTTAAACAATTAGAATTATTATTTTTTCTATGCCTTAGATAAACTTTACTCACACAATATCTGATTTTGTAAGACAATACATTACATAACTACCAGCTCCAATTACTGCAATACCGGTTATAAAAACCAAAGGCGCAATCTACATAAACGATAACATGAATGTTGAAGATAAGTGTTTAAAAATCACAGCTTACCTCTGGAAATCGTTTAATAGCTCCAAATCCAAATCCAAAAGTTTTACCATGTTGTTTCGACATGATGATATTCGCAAATCGACTAAAATAAAAAACTATTCAAGGGATTGTCGTTGTCTTTTCTTCACGCTTCGATATTTCTATAATTAGACTAATTTCGTGAGACGGTAGCCTGAAAGTAGAATGCGAATTTGTTGAAAGAATAAAAGGTAAAATTGTAATCAGTAAAACTATGTTATTATCAACTTTAAATGGCTTGTATGTTTTCTTTGAAATTGGGCAAGACCATTTCTGGCCGTAAAAAATTTCGTAGAAATGTCGAAGGGGAAAAAATCCATGCCATTGCATCACTTCCTTATTTATTGCTTAGAGTAAACAAAATGCAACGTCAACTCACAATCTAACTATTGCGCAATGTATAATTGTCATTAATATCATAATAAAGCTATCTACTTGGTTAAGATAAATTAAAAACGTCTTTCCTTCGACCTTAATAGGTTTCGAAAAGCCCATTGAAGAAAGACGTATAATTTTCCTTCTGATTTGAAAGCAAATATTTTATTTTGTATTCTCTAATTTAGTATATTTTATTCGCATTAAAAAATGGCGTTCATTGATCATAAATAAATCAACAAATATAAAATATATTCAAAATAAGACTCACCCTTCGGTCTGGGAAGGACCGCCTTCCAGCAATACTAAGAATTTGCACAGTAGCGCGCTCTTCTGTTGAACTTTTATAAAATTACTCTAATTTTGCAAACTCAACTCAAATTTATACCTCACGGTATTTATTGCTGAACGAAAACATTGACAAAATATATATGAAACAGTAAATTATGAAATTTGATGAGTTTCTTAATTTATAAAGTTTGTTTGACATTAACATTCATTTAATTTATGAAAAATTGCATCATAAAATCCAAATTTCAAGAGTTAAAACATTTAATAAAATTGATGTGTATTTCATATGTGATTAATATATAGCATAAATTATTTACATCCGTTTCTACATAAAACTTATGCAAAAGTCTTTTACAACGCAAAATAAAATATCGATTATGATCCTTGTAACATTTTTTTCCATTCAAAAGCCAAATGTTATTCTGCACCATTTACAGTTTGAACAATTCCATCTTCTTGTCTTTCTATCCTCCCCAATTTACCATTTCGATAATCCTCCAATGCCTATAGAAAATACAAAAATTTTCTAAATTAAACTAAAAATTAATTTAAACTTATTATTTCATAAATATTATCACCTGATCTATTTCTTCTTGTGTATTCATAACAAATGGGCCATATTTGACGATTGGTTCATTGATAGGTTCACCAGCCGCTAATAATATGTCGCAAGCTATATGGAATAAATAATTTACAAGATAAAAATGAATTTAAATAATTGCTAACTGACATTGGTCGTCATGCGCTCTCATGAAAAAGAGACTTCCTTCATTGCTCAATACGCCAACTTGACCAGCTTTAGTTGGAAGTAAATCGCCGCCGAAATATCCAGATCCTTTCCACATATAAACAAAACCATTGTAATTTTGATTCACTTCTTGACTATATGAAGCGCCAGCTCTGAGATGTATATCGAGGAGAAGAATGGCAGTGCGGGTTTCGATACTTGATTTAGTGCCTGTAATGTTACATCAGCATAATTTATTAAATAAGTTAAAACCATAAAATCCTTAAAAACCTGATTTTCGACTTGCCTAAAGCTTCACCGGCTATAACTTTGATTGTGACTTGTCCGTCGGGTGTTGTAACTGTAGGAATGGAATCGGGTGATCGATCTTGATATCGTGGTACCATCATTTTATCCTATTTTAAAATACAGCAAAAATTATTTTAAGTCTTTAATGTCGATTAATGTGATTATTTTACGCGTGAAGGTAGATTGACCCATAATTGAAATCCTTCCCATTGTCCACCGCACAATATTAACTCGTCTGTTGGCATTTCACTGTGAACTATTCCTTGACCGGCAGTCATCCACTGAACCCAACCACTTCTCAATTCACCTAAAATTAAATTAAAAAGATTTATTTGTGAAAATAAACAATTATAAAAATTTCACAACCTTTGTGACCCAAAGAATCCTCGTGTTTCACCCCTCCTTCTATCACATACGTAACGGTTTCAAATCCACGATGAGGATGATCTGGAGCTCCAATTGCTTCTCCCGGTTGATAAACGACTGGCCCTACGATTAAAAATAGTAATAAGTATTTTTTAATTTATTAAAATATCATTTATTTTACCAATGTGATCTAAAGTAAGAAAGGGATCACAAGTTTCAATCATTCCACCGATGACTTTCCGTACCAAAAATCCACTTGCATCCCTTTGCTGAGGCGGAATTGCAACTTGGCTGATTGTGCGATGTATAATTCGAGGCATTTTGTAATCGAAGAAATTCGTTTAACACATAAGCGTATGTGAAATGTAAATGTTAAAAATATTGCGTTGGCAAGTATTAAATATTAAATATCACGAGATATATTTACACGTCTTCTTAAAATTTCTAGTTTTGCTTCACAGCATCACCACTCTGTGATGCTGATCCCCGAACTGATCCCCTAGTCACTGACGGTAACGCCATCTATTTGTTAAAATTAATTTAACGCAGAGGTAATGGAAAAAGATTCCAAGTGTGATCGTTCATTACATAAACCTTTTGAATTAGGCGTAGGCGTAAATATTCTGCCAAAAATAATGGGAAAATCTATTATGTAAAATTGCAAGATGCATCACGAATTCTGTACTTTTCCATCATTTAAATACCGAGGATTGTCCAAGGTTTACGAAGCGTAACTTTGGTTGTTATCATTTATTAGTAGGGTTCGTCGCTCGTGTGCACGAGGATACGGTATGCAAAGAGAAAATAAATGATAGTAGACTGAAAATAGAATATATTTTTGTTTAAGTGTAGTATAGTGACAATTCTAGAACGAAATGTACGTCTTGAATGTTTGGGGTTTACAAATAATCGAACACATACAGAAATAGTAAACAAACTTTTTAATTTTATTTGAAGTATTTGATTTACAGTATTTATTATTTTATTTATTTTAATTGCAGTTTTCAAAGCTGGAGTAGTTTTTTTATATTTACATCTCAAACTATTGGTAATCCGGATTCCATATGGATGATCTACTTTCCTTTGATTTACCCATTTGATAGCAAGCTAGGAATAAAGATCCTCCAAGCAAGTATTGTCGGGGATTGGTTAAATTTAATTATGAAATGGTAAGTTAATAATTTTTATCTTACTTTAATTTACACAAGAACAATAATAATTTTTTAAAATTTAATTTTAGGGCTTTAATGGGTGATCGACCTTACTGGTGGATTCACGAGATGAATCTAGCAGATTCCATAGAAATTCAACAGTTTTATAATACGTGTGAAACAGGACCTGGTATAGCCTATATGCAAATAAATAGATTAGATTTATAGTTTTACAATTTAATTTTGAAAATACAATGGGGTAATTTAACGATTATTTAATTAAGGGAATCCATCAGGACATGTTGCAATTACAGGTATTGTCTGGTATGTTCTTACCCAGGCAATAATTGATAAAGTTGACAATAATTATAAGTAAGTGTAAACCTATTGAAATCTTGAGTGTTTAAAACGTCTTAAATCACATTAATGCAAACTAATTTATTTTAAAATTAAAAAGAAAAAATTATAATTATGAAAAAAATTATCTTTTTTTTATTTTTAATTCAATAGAAAAGACATTAAATATCCTGCTTGGACTCTATACGTAATAGCAATGGGGATATTAGGATTATCGCGAGTGTATATTGCAGCTCATTTCCCTCATCAATGTTTATTTGGTTTTGTCATTGGTAAGTATTCCTTAAAAATGATGTGAAATTATATTTTAAATTAATTTCATTAGCTGTTGTATCCGGACGATTGATCAGTCATCATCTAGATCCCTATAGTTTTGCTTTACGGCATTATGTTTTGGGTCTTTTGTTTAGCCTCATGAGTGTTATTTTATTATACGGGGCTTTAGAAGGTGATAAAATTTGTTGTTTCCTTTCTCGTGTTTATACTATTATTGTTTATTTTTAAGTTTGCGGACTAGACATCAATTGGACAATCCCATTAGCGCATAAATGGTGTGCTAATACAAGATGGATTCATGTAGCAACCTCACCGTTTTATATCATGTGGCGTTTTATGGGTACGATTATAGGAACAGGTTTTCTATCGACGTCTAAAATCTACAAAAATCTTAATAATTCATCTTTGTCTACATCAAAACGGATTTTTATAGGGATTGGGGGCGTATTGTTAATGAAGACTTTGGTGCAATTCGCTCCAAAGAAAATTACACACGCAGCTTCATATTTGGCTGTTTTTGTATTTCATGCAATTTTGATTAATATAACTGCCATAGGTTTACCATTATGTATGCAATTAATCAGTAGATGAGCAAGAAATTCTTCTGTCCTGTATACGAATTAGTTTACTGTTTAATGCTGCCATCTATTGAATGATTGCATATAAAAATTTGTTTTATGAGTATTGTTTATAAATTATTTTTCATAATACATATCTTGTATATATAAATTAAAAATCTAAGTTTCAGTGAATTTCAATTAGTTATTTTTAACAAATAAAATATTTTTTCATTATTTCTGTGCATTTAAAAAAAAAATTAATAAAAATAATTGGTATGAATTGTTTGCAAACTTTTTAAAATATTTAAATAGAAATATTTTTTAAAATAAATAATTGTTTATTTATAATAAAATAAATTGTAAATAAATATGATGCTACAAACAATGATTGTGTGTATTGATCGTGTATTTGAAATTACTAAACTACAAATTAACTATCATAAAAAAAATCATCTTATTTGAAATTGTTGTCTTGCATTTCCTTATTAATGCATCACTGTTGTCATAAGGAGGTTGGTGACGTCACGCATAAGAAACCACATGCGCTCCTACCTAAAACCTGCTACTCCATTTTTCCCTGAAACGGTGATTCCAGTACAATTCTTGGTTTTCTTCGCTTGTCTACATTGGAAATATCGACGGTTTGATCAATTTAAACATGAAGGTTAATAGTAAGTACTAACTGTTTTCGGTAGAAATTTTTTTCCGGTGTATTTCGATGAGAAATCAGCACAAACATTGAACGAATCCGTCACTTTGTTCGGTCCGTAGTCGCTAAACACTAGTTTTGTAGCTGATTCAAATGGAAGTTTCCTTACCTTCAAATACCAACGAGCACGGCATTTATCACCTTTCGTTACCATTTCTCGTCATTTTACTTATTGACTTACTTAGATATGAAAATAAGGTATTTTATTCGACGGTTAATAGGCGACGGTTGTAACCCCCTTGTGTGTTTACTTCGTCCCTTATTGATGTCCAAATTCCCATTTTTTCCGATCCCGTCAACAATAATCTGCTCGCAGACATATTTATTCGCACTTTGATCGTTGTCGTCGTCATCATATATTTTTGTCTTTTGTTTTATCGAATTGTGTAAATAAGTATTTATTCGAGTTCAAGTTGTGAAAGTTAAAGACAACTTTGTTTAAGCCTTCACCGTTTAGAAGAATACACAGAAAATTTAGCCCGTCTTTCGTCTCCCCTTCGCCGCAAGCGGACTTTGTTGGGTGACAAACGAATCAAGTGTCGAGTCGGAGAAAAGCGAGGCCTAAATACTCCTCACCGATAATGGAGGATGAATTCTATCGCCCTTGCTTTCATAAATTCACTTTCTTCCAAATCGGGTTTTCGCTCGCTGCAGCTGCACTTTGGTACGCAAAATGAGACAAAATACATATTTCCTCGAATTAGTTACGGTAATATTATTCATTTTTTAAAATCCTCTTTATTTTTTTTCTTTTTAAAGAGGAAATTGATTACTTTTAAGTAATAAGTTTTTTATCAAAAGGTGGTCAATCGAATGCAATTCTTTACCATAAATGAACCTAATCAAGTTTTATGTTGGTAATAATATAATATACAAGTTGCTGGGACTCCTTTATTAAATTATTTTATTTTCGATATGTATTTCATCGTTTTCTGGACTAGAAATATCAAATTAACAAACAAGAGTTTATAACTATTTTTATTACTATCGTATTGATTATCCGCAATTAACAAAAAGAAGAAAAAACTTATTATTTTTATGCATAGCATATGTTAAGCTAATGTTATGTTCATTGAATTTAGAATATGCGGATATGAAAACTTCTAATTTATTATATCGTGATTAATGCATAGATTTTGAACCTGAAAATCATTTTGTTTAGTGTTTAACGCGATGAGCAGCTGCAGCCATTTATTTATAAGGAAATGTGAGCAAGATTTTGATGATGCCTGTATTACCTTTTCCCTAATAAGGTGGAATTTTTCGTAAACGTAAATGATATGACTCACAAAATTTAAATGTTCTCAAATATTTTATTAAAAAATGGGCAAATATTTGATTTACGAAAAAGATAGAATGTGACTCGGTTATCGATTAAAAATAAGAAAATAATAAAAAGATGAAAAGTATCGGGCGAAATTGTTTGAAGTATGTTGACCTTGGAGAAAAGTGTATTCTCTTGACAGGTCAGTTGAGAAATTAGACAGGTCATTCGCCCTCTATCCTTTCATTGGGGAACTCCATTTGCCATCTGCCTCAACAAAATTAAGGAAGTTTATAGCTATGTACACGCTATTATCGTTTACAATTATTTCCCAATAAAAATAAAACGGTGACAATTTGCTTAAAATGATGTTTGAGCTGGCAATTTAAATAATGAAGGAAGAATATAAATACGGCTGTGTTTATATAATTATTATTAAGATTATTCATTACGAATGAGAAAATTTAATTTGTTTTATTTTATATGTTTACGATCATTTTTACAGTTAGGGTTGATGTGTTGTGAGTGTGCAGAAAAAGTGATATTTTTCTCGATGGTGGTGGTTTCTATTGATTGCTTATACGAGTGAACTCGCCGTCTGCACAGACAAATTTCCATCATTTCAGTTGAATAGAACTGGCGTTTTGTTTACTACGTGAATTAATGATTCGTTGTCAGTACGATTATCATTTTCAATTGTTTTTAAAATGCTTAGAGTATTACACTAAAACCGTATCCGTGAATTATAATTAGGTTTTTTTTTGTTAAAAAATATAAAAAAAATAAGTGAATGTTCGATCTGTTTAAAAATGCTTCATTATATTTTAGGTGAAGGCTGTTAAAACAGAAATATGGATCCTGGAGAACTGAATTCGAAGAGTCCTAGAGGCAATGTATTTGATCCAGGAAATCTGGGTAAAAAAATGTTAAAATTTCCATTTAATTAAATTTTAATAGCGCGATAACGAAATATAATTTATTTAACTTAATTTTTTTAATGAAATTCCAGGCCAAGGTTTGTTTGGCAGTTCTATGTCCAACAGTGCATTGCTGTATACTCACTATGCTCATTTACCCAATCCTTTACCACTTTTGAGCCATCCATCTGCCTTTCCTGTTCAACTCAATCTGGCGTCGTCTGCCTTCGGAGGATTAGGGGCCTTGGCAACACCTGCAACATCTGCCGCTTATACTCCATCACTACCAGGTAAGTAATAAGAGAAAGAAAGGATTTTTTTTCTCGCCATAAAATTTATTATGTTGATAAAATATTAAAATTTGAGGAACTAAGTGTGATAATGGTGTACCCAGTGTAAGATGCGTTAGGTACAGAGTTTTAAACAAATGTTGGCCTCTTTGTGTATGGTTAGGTTCAGCTTGGTGGCCAATGGCATCCCGTTTGTTGCACCCCGACTACCTTATGCGTAGTTTGGTTTCCTCCACCACCAACTCGACTTTTGTGAATCTAAATCGCGACTCACTTCTCCCGGGTTATGATGTTCTCAGTCAGCAGTCTGCGAATCATCCTCCTCCTCATAAAAGTGAGTTCTCCCTTGTGATTCGAGAGTCCACATAATCTATTACTGGTGCTGTAATAGCTTTTGCTTCTTTTCTTTTTTGCCCTTTTTATGCTTGGTTTCCTTCATGACTTTATTTTCCTTTTTTTTCTTCTTTTTATTTGATGTTTATATGTTTGTTCCTGTGTGCACTTTTTCCTCGCTCTTTTATTCTCATTTGTTAAATTTTTATAATATTGGTTTTTCAACTTTTAAAACTGAAGGAAATAGATTTTAATACCATAATAGCTTTTATTATACTTCATGATATAGTGTTGAGAGTAATTTTACTGTAGCTATGCATGACCGGATTCAGGAAACAGGTGGACAGGTGAAAAAACTGAAAGTTTTCGTGAAATAAATATTCAAAGATTGGAATAATTAAGTTTAGAAATATAAAAAAGAAAATTATCTTGTTTTATATTATTAAAAAAAACAATTTGAAGTTCATAAAAATGAGTTCACTTCTTTAATATTTCGTGCCAATGCTAAAAGGTTATTTAATGCTCGGTTTAATTGGATTTAATAGTATAGAAAATGTCAAGGAAAGCAGTTCATAACAATAAGCAAGCGACTTAGATTAGACTAATGGAAAATAGTTGGCTGAAATAAAATACGTTATGCGGAGTGCAGCATTTTTTTTTTACTAGAGTGAATTGGGATGGGAAGAAAAACTGTGTCGAGCAGGGTACTGACTACTAACGTGGGGAAAATCCAATAAGTTGGCACGCACTATCTGCAATTTCTAGAAAATAAGCCTGCAGTGTTGAGAATGATGGTCTGCTAGAAAACCAATAATGTCTGTTGCCTCTGATGATTCTTTTTGCCGCTACAAAACATCTACATAGTTTTTCGTGTTGTTATTAAATTATTTTTAATTTGATTTAGTTATTTTGAAATATTATTTAGTTTTAAAAAAAAAAGTATTTTGTTAATTAATTTTATTTTTTTTTTAAATTTTAGTTTGTGAATATAAATCTTCCTCTCGCCGTAAGACCATTTCACCCGTATCATCGGCTAGAGAAAGAAGTGTCAATAGTCCTATTTACACCAATCCTTCGAGTGGTTCTGTCAACTGCACGTAAATAATTTATTTTTTTGTGATATTTTCATACATTAATTTTTGCGCTGTTTAGATCTGTTAGTTATGGAAAAAATACTTCCGATTTGAGTTTTCATTCTAATGGTGGCACTATGTCTCCATCCACTGTCACATTATCATCATCGGAATCGAAAATGCGCCATCCTAAGCTCGATAAGCATTCTGTTCCATCTCCCGGAGGTCACACGTTGCCGGTTACAGTCATCACTAAAGATATTTCAGGTTCCTGGAAGAATTCTAGTTCTCGAAGTCATAATAGTCCAAAAAATTTACGGGCGGAGACACCCGACCAAGAAAAACAATCGGCAGAAGTATTTTTGGAGAAATTTTTATTAATATTTGATTACTAAAAGTTATTTTTAAATAATGTCGCAGGTTAAAAGTTCCGAAAAATGCCAAAAGAAAAATGAAAATAGTAGCCCATCAGATTTGGGCTCTAATAAAAATGTAAAAGCGGAAACATTGCATCATTCACATAATATAGATTCATTGATCAATAAAAGAGATGATACTGGATTTAAGGAAATAAATTCTGTAGGCGATTAACTAATTTATAAACTTTCTTGCTAAATTTTAACGTATTTTAATTTTAATTCTAGGTTTGTAAAAATAAATTTTTAACTGTTCCTGAATCATTGCCTCTTGAATCAACTTTTGGTCCTTTGAATTTATCTCTGAAAACATTGAATACTATTACCCCACCACCTTCAATTCTGAATAAAGGTATAGTTTGAGAATTTTTAATTTTGTATACGTTAATTTATTATTTATGAAATGTTTTTAGATTGGTTGGACCAGCCAATATCACGCAAAAGAAAAATTAAACATAATTTTGGTTTGGCTAAATTGGATATGGATCATACATACAATCAAGTAAATTTGTTTAGTTTTATTATTATTTAATTTGGTTATTAATTTGTAAAATACTGTTGCAGGAAGAAATGAAGAGCTTGGATATTCAAGCAAAACATCAAAAGTCGAGTCGAAAAATTCCTAAACAAAGCTCATTTGTTCAAAGCCATAAGTCATTTGATGATAATCAAATGACAGTATCACCTTTAGTTTCAGCATTTATGACATCTACGCCTCTGTCTAATAGAGCCATGTCTTTGCTGACGGGATCATCATCACATTTGTCGGATTTTTCAATGGCAAAAATGATTTCATCAGCACATCGAAGTTCCTTTTTTAATGAAGAAAATTTATCAGGGTCCAAGAGCAAAAATTCGGACATTGCTGCTACTAAAGGAAGCAATTTAGAATTTACTTCAGACGATGATAGTTCAGCGGATGATAGTAGCGACGATTCTGGTAAGGTTTTAGATTTTTAAAATTTTGTTAGGAGTAAGAAATGATGATTAAAAATATTCAATATACAGATTCCTCGAGTAAATCTGACTCATCATCTACCGAATCCGATTCAGAAACTGAAACACCAGATACAGAGGACACGGAAAGATCTCAGGGCACAAGTACTGCGAGTACTCCAGTTTCAGGGTTATTAAAAATTCATAAACGATCTCAAGAGAATTCTGGAATTAGTAAATTTTTTTAAAAAATATTTATTGACTATAAGTTAAAATCTTTTTTGCATAATTAGCAAGTCCATCCGTTAAACGTAGGCGTTTGATGGTTGAAGAAACGGAATTGAGAATACCTCTAGAACATGGGTACAGCTTAAATTTGAAAAAAATCTAATTTTTGAAAACAAAATTATTTATTTTGTTTTTATTTTAGTTGGCATAGGCAAACAAAAATCAAAGCTTTTAGTTCCAGCGGTGTAAGAGGAACCGTTACTTACTTTAGTCCTTGTGGCAAAAAGTTAAAAACTTATCCAGAAGTAGTGCGGGTAATAAAAGAAAGCAATAATTTAATGAGCGCCGAAGTTTTAATAAAAATATCTTATCTCTAAGTACTTGGACAAAAATAACATCACTGATATATCGAAAGAAAATTTTAGCTTTACTTCAAAAGTTAACATCGGAGAATTTTTAGAGCCAATTGGAAATGGAGAAAATATCGTATGTTCTGTATCAGTAATTTATTTTAAAAATATTTAGTAATGTTTGTATTTATATTTAAACTACAGGAATACATTGCTTTGGGCGAACAAGAAGTCTTTGCTCGAATTGCAGATTTAAAGTCTACTAGACGACGACGCTCTAGTATTAGAGGCGATAAGAAAAAAGGAGATTCAGAAAGATTTAAAAATGATATCAAGAATCATGCTCAAAGTAATTTAATTATTCACGTATAAATTACTAAAAACTAAGTTTGATTTAATTTTTCTAGGTGGAGATAATGCATTTAATGCTATGGACGGTAAAATTAGTAAAAGACAAGAGCGACAAAAGGCTGCTCGTGCTAATAAAGAAGCAAAAAAAATGAAAGGTAAAAATAAAAAAAACTATAAGACTTGTAAATATTTTAAATTAAAGGTTTCATTAATCTCTACTCAGCAATTGAAGTAAAACAGCATAAAGAACACCTGCGATTACTTCGACAACAAGAAAAGTTTGAAAAACAAGAGCAAATTCGATTGGAGAAAGAAATGCGGGCACAGCAAATGCTAGAGGTGACATCGATTGTATTATTGAATGTTTAAGATCTGATTATTGTTAGCGTAAAATAAGCTTTAAGCACGATATTATGCCGCTTTAAATATTTTTCATTTTGCATGAATTTAGTTTAATATTAAATAGATTAATGTTTGCACGCTGATATTACGTTTGTACTAAAGCATGGCTGTATTTGCATGCGCAGGCCCGTAAAAAACGGCAAGAAGAACTTGAGAAACAGCGCGTCGAAGAAGCAACGAGAAAAGCTAAGGTAATATTGATTTTGCATTACTGTATCTCGTGCATATTAATGTTTTGCATTTTTTGTTGTGTAAATGTTATATATTGTGATAATATTTTTATGTTTGTCCTATTTTTTTGTCGTTTCTATTAGGAACGCGAACTCAAACGACAACATGCAGTTTTTTTGAAAGTTCAGGTAGGTTTATCCAGAGAGATAAAAAAAAACATATTATTTCATATAAATCACATCCAAAATGGAAAACATTTTTCTTGTTTGTCAAATTTCACGTAGTCAGATATTTCGTTTTTTCTTTCTTTTTCTTTCTTCACACAATTGCTGGATCGTAGGAACTGCAAAAACGTAGAGAAATGCTCATTATGGTTGATTTGGTATGTATCTGTGCTTTTATTCTTTCTTTAAATTTCATCGATCCAGTTTTACTCATGTGTAATATTTCTTTGTTATTGTATCTCTTAATGTTGTTTTGGTTTTTGTTATTCAAATTTCGTTATATAAAATTTATAGACTCAATTATGAAATTTATTTACATTATTTGCATTTACAGGAACGAGAAAGAAGGCGACAGCATATGCTTCTTGTTAAAGCATTAGAAGCTCATAAGAAACAGGAGGTATGATTAATAATTTAATACATTTGTTATTCAATTATTATTACTTTAATAATATTTCTAATTTATAATAGGAGAGGGAAAGACTTAGAGAAGAGAGGAAAACTGAGAAAAGGTTAAATAAAGAAAAGAAAATGGTACAATAATTTATTAATTAGAGATAAAAATATTTTTTAAATATATTATTTTAATCTGACGTAGGAATTACGTAAACTAGAATTAGAAGCACTTCGTGAACTCAGGAAACCTGTTGAAGATATGGAAATAGCTGATGCAGAAGTAAAGCATGCTATTAGTTGTTTATAACTATAGATTTATAAGCCTTTTCTTAAAAATTTAGGCTTTACCAACACTGGATCGTATACCAGGCATAAAATTGCCGGGAAAAGCTTTCACTGATTTATTAATGGTCGTTGAATTTCTTAATAATTTCGGCGAAACTTTGGGTTTTGATATGCAAAGTCTTCCAACATTGAATACTTTGCAAATGGCTTTGTTAAATAATGAAAATGCGGAAGAAGAATTAATATCTATTATTCATCACCTCTTGACCTGTGCAATTGAAGATCCAGGACCACCTATTAATACAAAAGTAAATTGAATAATTTAAAAGTTTTGATGCAAAAATTAACCAATAATATTTTTTTAAACTGTCTGTTATAGCATCTAAGTGTACTTGGTCAAGCTCTGAAAGAGGTGGACATTACCGGTTACACAATTTCTGAAGTTCTAAGGATTTTTATTCAAGCTTTTGCTGGCAAAAGCAGTGTGATGAGTCAATGGCTGAAAGAACGACCTTATTTATCTTTAAATGCTACTATGAAAGCTAGTATTTTAGCTTTCATTTGCAATGAATTACTATGTAGCCGCGCCATTTGCCGCCAAATTGATACAAGTATTGAATTAGTAGCAAGTTTGCGGAAAGACAAGTGGATGATCGAAGGAAAATTAAGGAAGTATGTTTCATAAATAAAATTTATTATTTTAAATTAATTCTTTGATATTTATTAAGGCTCAAATCGATACAAAATAAAAAGCTTAGGTTGACTCAAAAAATGGAAGCAACAGAAGGGGAAAGAGATAAAAATGATCAAACATCTACAAATAATTCACCTGCAAAAGTAGCTAAAGAAGAGGAGGAGGATGGAGCAAATGAAAGTGGCAACGAAAGCGAAGGATCTCAACTAACTGGACAAGGTGAAATGGAGCAAGAAGAGCAAGAGGTAAAATTAAAATGGAAATAAAATTCAGAATTTGCTAACAATTTTTTAAATAATTAATATTATTAGGAAGAAGAAATTGGCATGAGTTTGGACGAATTAAAGAAACAAATCGACAAACTGTCGAGGGTAAAACGTTTCTAAATTTGAATTTAAATTTAAACTAATTTTAATTTTTGTATAAAAATAGCAAATGAACCAATTTCGTGGGAAATTAGTTAAAGCCAATCAACAACTACGGGCTATGTCTTTTGGCCAAGATCGTTACAAACGGCGGTACTGGGTCTTACCATTTTCCGGAGGAGTTTTGGCAGAGGGTCTTGAGACGACCGAATTAATGGCGGAAACAACAGAGGAAACAGAAGAAGAATGTGACAGTGCAAAAATCGAAGAGAGTGTTGAGGCAGCAAATTCAGAAAAAGATACAAATGGACATTATAAAGAGGAAGAAGATAACGATGAAGAAAAAAAATGTGAAACGGATTCCTATAAAAGTGAAACAATAAAAATGAAAACAGAAAAGAGCTGTGATGACGACGAAAGAGGCGATGATGCTCAAAACTTATCTAAGATAAAATCTGAAAACTGTGTTATAAAATCCAAAAATGAAGAAAATTCAGAAAAAAATTGTGTGTGCTCCAATGCCTCTCCCGTAAACGAATTAAGTACAAATCAAATTATAGATTCAAAATCTCTAAACTATTCGGCTTATGATTCGTTTTGTCTTTCAATGGAAAACATTTTAAAACCATCACTTGAAAAAAGTTTGGGTAAACCATGGTTTAGTCTTTTACCTCGCATGCCCTGTGATGAAACTTCTTTGACGAGGATTCACGCATCGCACATGGCAAAAAATGCAAATCACATGAAATTGCCACTGCCACTACCGTACAATTCCTTTGGTTTGTATCCTAATACATCGCCATTTTCAACGCTACCTTTGGGAATAATGAATGGAAATATTCCATCAGCAGTAGATGCGGACAATCCTACAAGACTAGCATCTAGCCCAATTTTAAATCATGCACTAACACCTATACCAAACCTATTTTCAAATATTTCTAATGCAGTTAACAACTTCAGCTTAGATCTTGGTACCGATAAGTTGAAAACTTATTCAAAACCAAAACCAGTACCTCTTGGTAATATATTTTTTTTAAAAATTTGTATCGTAATATTAAATTTATTAATTTTATTTTTCGATTTAGAATTACAACGAAGTTGGTGGCAAGTTTCAGATGCGAATCAAATAAAAAGTTTGATGAAAGCTCTACATCAACGTGGAATTCGTGAACGAATGCTATACAAACAGCTCGAAAAATACGAGGAATTTGCTTGCGAAGCTTGCAATAAAAGGAACGAGAGTGGTAAGTTAAACCATAAAAAATAAATTTATTAGTGTTTTAACAGAGATTAATTTTACTTTGGTAGTATTTGATTTTGAAATCGACGAACTTGATGAGAAAATAGCAAAGTGTATTGGTGGTGCGCCTGAACCAGACGATCCGGAATCGTGGTCCGTTGAAATAGCTCGCCGAGTAGATTTGTCTGTTTTAGAACATGTTGAATCGCTAGAAGAAAAGTTGATAAATTCTAGTATGCAAGTTAAGGTTAGAATGGAGATATGCCAAAGTCGGAAATAATGATTTTAATATAATTTCGTTTCTAAGCAGAATTGGAAGCCATCGGGTAAAGCATCCACAGATACCAAAATCAAATACAGAGCTGCGTGCGAAGTTGATGATTCGGCTGTTTCGATTGTCGATGTTGCGCGTAATCGGTTGCTCGATTTGGAAATTCACATCGAACCGCGTTATATTAAACCACCTTTAGGCCATAAGTAAGACTATTGAGACATTAGCTTTGTTTTGATTGTTATATCAATTTCTTTTTTTTTAGTACGAATGATTTGAATATTTCAAACTTATCTCACACCAGCACAAGTGGTAATGCAGCTTCGAATACGAGTGGAAATAATTCTGGGGATAAAACGGTTTCATTATCCGAAGAACCGCCGCCTCGCTTGATTCAATGGCGGATCGCTGTTGGAAAAGTTGAAACCTCAGCCCAATTAGCTATGTGCCTTAGTTTATTGGAAAATTGCATTGCTTGGGACAAATCTATAATGAAAGCAGTATGTGGATTTTGTTATTAATTGGATCGAACGATTTTTTTTATTTTTATTTTTTTTTATTGGTTTAGAGCTGCCAATTTTGCAATAGTGGAGATAACGAAGCGATGTTACTCTTGTGTGATGGTTGTGATAAGGGATATCACATGTATTGCTTTAAACCCAAAATGGAATCAATACCCGATGGAGATTGGTATTGCAACGAATGTGTAAATAAGGTAGAGAGTTTAATCAGTTTAATTATTACGTCAGTCTATAATTTTCGTTTAAACATGAATAGGCAACTGGAGATCGAATTTGTTTAGTTTGTAGCAAAAAAGGAAAAAATTTGGTAACTTGCAGTGGTTGCCCTAAAGCATATCACACCGATTGTTTGGATCCTCCATTATCTCGGTATGAAAACTTAAGAAAACTATACCGGAATCTATCCCACTGATCACATTATCTTTACAATTTTAGTATACCTAAAGGAAAATGGATGTGCTATCAATGTAATCAAAAGGTAATTTTTAAGACCCAAAATTGATTTTTTTTTTTTAATAATTAAAATAATTATAAAATAATTAATATTTGCAGCCTGTCAAAAGTAAGTCGAAAAGTGGTGCAAGTGGTACGACGAGTGTAAGAAAAAGAGATTTAACTAATAAAGTAAAAGATGACGAAATGGAAGAAGCAAATAAAACGAATAAGGCGGACAAATCTAAAAATAATGAGAAAGCGAAAGATAAAAATAGAACGAATCGGGAATTTGCACCCTGCAGGTAAATCAAAACATTTTCATTCATTAATAAGGTGAAACCATAATATTTCATTATGAATATCTTCTAGGACAATTCTTCGAGAAATGGAGGTTCACCAAGATGCTTGGCCTTTTTTACTTCCAGTTAACACTAAACAGTTCCCATCATACCGCAAAGTAATTAAAAAATTAATGGATTTGAGCTCTATGAAACAAAAATTAGCAGATGGAAGGTTAAACGGATATTTTAAGCTACTAGACACGGTAATTAATAATTTAAATTTTAAATTTAGTTACAAATCGAAAGATGAGTTTTGTACTGACGCTCGGCTTATTTTTGATAACTGCGAAACTTTCAACGAAGATGATTCTCCAGTCGGCAAAGCAGGCCACAACATGCGTGCATTTTTTGAAAGTCGATGGGCTGAATTAAAAGGCAACTAATAAACACGGACACTTTGCAAATCTCAATTTCAAGTTTATCACTGCCTTGATGCGTGTGAATCATTATGTAAAATATTAATTATTACCTGTACAAAGTAATGAAGTTGCTTGTAGTGTGAATGTTCTTTAGTCGTATTAATACATGAAATATATATGTATGAGAGAGAAAAAATGGCTTATCATGGCTACCTCAAACTTAAATTTAAATATTTTTCAAACAAATGCTGTCTTTAGCACTGCTACTATTAGAATATTTTTTTTTATTATTACGATTGAATTTATTTTGTGAAACATTTATTAACAGAAGACTGCATATTGAAATAAGTTTGTATTTGGTTCCTGTAGTGGTTTCGCTAATGCTGTAAGATTTTATACCTATTCTTTTTTACATTAGCCTTATATTAGATGGAAAAATTGAATGATAGGCTGTTGTAAATAACTTATTGTATGAGGTTAGGATGTAAGTACAATAGTGTTAAAATTCGTTTGTAATCAGCACTAAGTAGACACTATTTAGAGGAGACCGTCCATCTTACAGCCAATCTGTAAATATATGTATTGTAATGGTTTTTTTTCTTTCTTTATGAAACAGAACTGTTGTTTGTAATAAAAGAGAAAAAGGGAAAAACCGTAAAAAAAATTAAAAATTTGCTTTGCGATTTTGCATATTTCTTTAAATTTTCAACAGGAACATTCTGTACGGTGTGATATTTTTCTTCGTAAAGCTTACGAATTATTTATTTCATTTAGCTTTAGACTGCCTTTGTGCCTCCAATAGCCAGTTTTTGGCTAAAACTGCCGTTTGTTACCAATTCTGGCTATTTAAATTTAAAATTTTCCGAATTATTTTGATTCAGATTTAAGTAAAGGTAAAATATTACTTAATGTAGAATAGGTTTGATTTTTTTTTTAATTTTATGTTTTGTTATTTAAAAACAAATTTTGCATATATAAATTTTTGTTATTCGGTACTGAAACTCGAAGACGAGATAATTTAGAAAATTATAGATTCTATGATGTATTAATGTGTGTGTTGCCGTGGTAAATGAGTGGTTAGGTTCGATGGATTACATTATTATTAAGTTAAGCATAATTTATGATTTTTTTTTAAGTGTTAGTTTGGATTTTTCTTTTAAATTTATTGTAGTGTTAATTTTTTTTGTACTATTTTCATACGTACTGCAAACGAATGTTTGGTTTTATTATGCATTCCACAATTATTTTATCAAAATAAATTTTGTCTTAAAAATAGGGAGTTTGGAAAACTTTTCTTTCCAACAACTATTCGCAGTGCATAGGAAATATGTCAAATTCTCTATTTATATCTGACAGTCTTTTGGAAGGGATCTTAAGCTGTTTGTCTTTGCATATTAAACATCTTCAATTTTCATTAAAGGGGCTCATTTGGCATCAGCATCAACATTTAGCCAAGGTAATGCGATGTTAATTAAATCTGCTTAAAGTATTTTTAACAGAGCTATAATTCAATTTAAGTAATTTAAATGCTTTAAATTGCATATGTAGATATCATTTAAGGGGTTACAACAGGATTTTTGGAATTTGATTGAAATGAAAAAATCTTAAAAAGGGTTTGGGAAATGGATGAATCGCAGAAAAATTAACCAAAGAAAACAGTTTATAGTTAATTCAGTGTCAGGGGATTCCGCCAATTGGCCGTCAGTTAATTGGGATGTCGACTGTCAGTCGCAAGCAATTCGTCGTGCGTCATTTAGTCGTCAGTCTCAATTTTTGCTAATACATTTTCTTATGTTTTCTGCTGTAACGAATTGATATTGAAATTGAATAGCAACAGAGTTTTAAAGGATTTGAAACAATTTCCAAAAATCTGCTTCTGCAAGTTTCCTTAACTTTCTTAATTTAAAAGTAATTGACAAACATTTTTAAAGAAATGTTACAAGGTTATATGCAGGTTATATGAATTTTATTTTTTTCTTTAAAGTTGCCAGTCTTGAGCATCTTTGTAAATACAAATTAATATCTTATTTTGATTTTTTACGCTTTTTTCTCCCAATTCTTAGCCCAATAACTGACATCAACTTCTGCCTCGGCAGATGTAGATGGTTCAACACGGCTGCTTGTTCGAACCCAAGTTTCATTAAAGCCTGAAATATCAACTGTTGTTGTAGGAATTGTTGTTGTTGATGAGTGTAATCGCTCATCGTAATACGAATTATGTCGATCGTAGTAACGGTCGCCGTCATGGTGGTGGTGATGGACAATGTGACCACCGCCTCCGATCTTAACCTTAAAAAATTCATTAAATAATTAATTAAAAATTTACACATTAAAAAAGACCGGGATACAAACCTTAATTTTGGTTTTATCACCTGTAACGAAAAACAATAATAGATATAATTATTTACTGTGAGTAATTTATAATTTAAGTACAAAAAAAGCAATTATAACTCTTTGGATAACATATGACGAGATACAGTCAGTAATAACTAACCTTTATGTTTCGTGCTGCCAGGTAAAACATATATTTGCTGCCCTGGAGGATGGATAATTGGAGGTCCTTGAGGATGCATAATTGACGGTCCCTGAGGATGTACAAGTGGCGGACCTTGAGGACCAATATTATGTCCACCTTGCGGATACAAATGAGGCTGAAGAGTATTTCCTGATGGATAACTTGGATTATTGTTGCCGATACGGGTTGCCCCGAATGGTTGCAATGTTGTGTAAGAATGTGGCTTCAATGTTTGGTAATTAGGCCTTAATGTAGTACGAGAGTAAGGTTGCAGGGTGGTGTGGGAATAAGATCGTATTGTAGTTCTTGGAGCAGGTTTTCTAGTTGGCGGTGCAGTTGGTCTATGAGTGTTATAAGAAGGTTTTTGCGTTTGTCTTTGCGGTGCTCTCGTCGCGGGATTTCTGTTATAACTTCCTCCGCTGGATTTATAACTTCCTCCGCTTGATTTTGATGATCCACTTGATTTTGATCCTCCACCTCCTTTATAACTTCCGCCTCCTCCTTTTTTTGCACAGCAAATTGCTAGTAAACATGCAATAAGCAAGAAAACCAATATTTTAGTGCTCATGTTTCAGTCGTATTAAAACAATTCCTTTGCACCAGTTTATATATATCTTAAATTGGACAATTAGTCATTTCCTGGAAACATTTAAGCATTTCACTGTTTTAATTAAATGTTCAGTCCCTTTTGCAAATAATCACGCAGAATTCGTGATATGATGAATGGAAACAAAAAATAAAAGGTTAGCGGAAATGAAGCAACAGGAAATACATTTTAATTTATTTAGATTTCAATTATCATTGGCAAAGCAAATTAATAATTTTAATTGTCTAATGTTGCACAAAAGTTTGCTGTGATACTTTCTTTTCCATTTGCGGATTATTTAATATTCTAAGCCTGAATAGACAAAGAAATAAATTTATCAACGTTTGAAAAAATCTATAAATTTATTGATTTATGTTTCGTGTAATACCTCAAATTGTTAGAAAATACTTTGTTTTGTGCATTTCTTGGTTTTATTCAATTTACTTTATCGTATCGCGATTGATTTTGGGACTTAATAAATGTAGGGTTTGAGTGGCCATTTTTGAAAGGCTGCCAAAGCCAAAAGAAACGAGTCGGGGATCTGAAAGTTGGACTGGACACAGCCTTTGGGGTCTACTAAATGTGTGTAAAATTTCACAATAATCTGTGTTACTCTTTTAGAGAAATTCGAGTTTGAAATCTGCAATGTGATTGGTAAGGGCAAGAATTCTAAGATTTTAGCAGCCATCTTCGAAAGGGTACCAAAGCCAAACTAGGGGTCTGAAATTTGGATTGGATATAGCCCTGGGGTTGTATTAATTGTGTCTGAAATTCATTATAATCTGTGCTACTGATTTTAAGAAATTAAAGTTTGAAATCTGCGAATGGGTTGTGGGAATTAACAGACGTAAGGTTTGAGCGTCCATCTTCGAAAGGCTGCAAAAGCCAAATGAGACGGTCCAGGGGTTTGAAATTTGGACTGAACATAGCCTTGGGGGTGTACAAAGTGTGTGTAAAATTTCATTTAAACCTGTGCTTTGGATTTTTAAAAATCCGAGTTTGAAATGGCACAATTGATTGCGGGACTTAACAAATGTAAGGTTTAAGCTGCACATCTTCGAAAGGCTGTCAAAGCCAATCAAATTTTGAGAGGATATCGCCCCGATGATGTACTGAATGCATATAAAATTTCATTATAATCTCTTTTAGAGAAATCCGAGTTTGAAATTCATGGAGAAGAAATAGGACATTCTTCTTTTTGCGATGCTCCGAGGGTTTGACGTTGCAGAGGCGATAGAAAATCGTCATCTACAATGGCTATGTGCACAAGTTTTTTCAAGAATTTCACTTACATTTTTGTTTTTTTCAGTAATGAGACAAACACTTTTTCCGAGCTGGAATTTGGGATTTTAATTTTGTTGGTCTTGGTGGTAAACCTTAGATAAATGATTTGTTTTACAGGTTTGGTTAAAACGGACATTTAGTCTTTCTTCTTTAAATATCTTCAAATACTATAAATGCAAGATGAGATTTCTCAGTAAATGATCGACCGCCACTGAGTGACTCGCATTCATTGTCGGAATCATTCTGATTGAAAGGTAACAGTCCAATGCTATCATCATCTTCAATTCACTTATTCCTGGAGTAGGTGACGCGGGTTTTAAAGCCGGGCGTGGCGAACGGTGTCTTTCGAAGAGTGTTAATTGAGCAATATTTTTTCTTTTCCAAGACTAGGATGGGATGAAAAAAGGATCTACTGACGGGACTGGTTCTGGGTCAGCTGATTCGGGCATTTCGTGATGTATGAGTAGTTTCGGGATTTTCTGCTTTAGGTGGATCATCTTTTAAAATTTTCGTACAATTCCTTTCCACGTTAAAAATCCCATAAAAATTAATCACTGAGATTGGTCAAAGAAATTTTTATGTTTTACATTTTTTTTTCATAACGAGAATCGAAACAATACGACATTGAAAGAGATTATGTGTCACTTTACGCGTGATTTTACGTTGTCCAATTGTCCGTTGTCCAATATTGTAGAAACAAAGAGCATAGGAGTTATTCCATATTACATTTGGCTTTATTGCCTAGTTAAGCACGTATTTCGCTATGGGAAGAAATATATTAATTTGTTCAAATATGGGACTCTCAAAAGAAAAGGAAAGAAATATATTAATTTTGTTACATCGGGACCTTGTTAAAATAGGGGACTCGCAATACAATTTACTCCAAACCAAAGACGATGATAATTCCACCATAGTCGGCTGCTTGTATTATTCCAGGTATCAAACAGTTGTAAAATGGGATCGGGGTTATTTCTCGGTCGTTTGGTTATGCTGCGATGAACAAATTCAAACGCTATGTCGCGCTTTTAGTCATCGCACCCAAATTTGAATTATTTGAATGACTTAACTAGATAAAAAATTTTCAAACACATTTGACATTATCTGTGGTTAATGGGATAGATTAATGAATGGAATTTTAATTTTTTGAGAAATGTAAATTTTATTAACTGGTTTTTTTTTAATAATTCTAAAAATTAATCATTTTAAATTTATTTTTAGGTCGTCCATCACCACTGGAATACTGGAATGCAAGCACAATATTGCTGTACGTGTAATAAGATACATATCGATATCGATATTGTTTGGAAAGCGAATTCCAATGCAGAAAATGACATTGCATTGGAGCTAATTGGCGATTCAACCGACAATTGTAATAATATAATTGTACGTACCGCGACTTTTAGTTTTATTGCACGACAATCTCCCTCCCCCGGTTAACATTTTTTTCCGAATGGCATTGCATCCGAGATGCCGATTGTGCCGATGGATCTGAAGAAAAAAATGTCATTTGTAGAAACATGCAACGGCGATCTTAACCTAACCTAACCTAGTGGCCACTGCATTTCCAAGATCCTCACGTGAGACCACTTTGACTACTATGGCAATAATTGGGACGAGAAAAATTGTGGTAAAAAAAGCAGTAATTTTTAAATAGCCACGTATTAAATATTAAATAATTTTTATTTTTAGTTCCGAATCCTTGCGCAAATGTCAGGAAAACGAGGGCTTATATTCTTGAAAGGATTTTGATATTCATATTTGTTTAACAAATTTAAACAAATATGGATTTCAAAACTCTTTGAAAACTTCTTAAATTTTGTAAATTTTGTAAAATCCCTTAAATTTATTGAATTTGTTTTAAAATGTAATTTGCAGATAAATATAAAAAAGTGAGAATAATTGTATAATGGGTAAATAAATGTGCGAATAAAGACAAAAATATATTTTTTTTCATTAATATGCTATTTTAGTTTATTAGACAATAAAATTGCACAAAATCTACTAAAAACAATTTGATTTGGACTTATACTTATTAATGTGCATGCATTTTTCTCATAGACAGTGGTGACATCTAGTTTTCTAAAAACTCATCACTTTCTACAATTAGATGTGACTTATTTTACTCTTTAAAGTGCATGCATTTTTCCCATAGACAGTGGCAACATCTAGTTTTTTAAAAACTCATCACTTTCTACAATTAGATGTGACTTATTTTACTCTTTAAAGTGCATGCATTTTTCCCATAGACAGTGGCGACATCTAGTTTTTTAAAAACTCATCAATTTCTACAATTCGATGTGAC
>JAQFZU010000025.1:0-100714 GCA_034696185.1 Henia vesuviana
AATCTTTTATCAAACCGGAACTGGAAATATAAATCAAAATGAGGTCGCGGCATTTCGATTGATTCATCCATCGTGACACTCGAGGCCAAAAGGATCCTTACGACCCCTTTACGCACTTTGACAAATGTCCTCCATCACATTCCTTAACTGAATGAGAAAAAAAAAATACAACGAGAGACAAGTAAATTTTCCTTTTCTCGTCATCTTATCTCGCGAGCACTAAAAGATTTCATCGGATTCCGTACGTACAAAGAAACTTTTTTTCCCCGACTTCATCAGGTCGCCATTGTGCGACATTGTAACGAAAACAAACTCCTTTTTCACGTTTTTCTAAAGAGGAGAAGAAAAAAAACAAAATGGTTGACAATTTTAATATAAACAATTCGATTCGATATTATTTCCGGTTTAATTTAATTCCAGAAAAAATAATAATAAAATATAAAGAATGGATCCTCCATTACGAGCAACTGTGGGAATTGTGGGTAAACAAAGCGATATTTCATCCGGTCACGAAATAACTATTTCCATTCCAACTCCATTTTTCTTTTTTCTTATCTCGATTTCCATTTAAGTTTTTTTTTTTCTTTTAGTGAAAAACATAAAATTAAACCGGAAGTTAACTTTAAATCGGGCGAAAAGCATCACTTAGAGCTACTAATCAGCTACATTAACTCACAAATTCGAAATGACGAGACCAATTTGAAACGTGGAGAGCGAATATCGCATTCAACAACCGCTTATTTCTAATTAAATTACCATCGCGTCAATCGTCCAATTCGTATTACGATGCCGTAAACATTTTACTAAATAAAAAAAAAATTCTTTTACAGGTTCATCAAATCGTTCGTTATTAAGTCGATCGATTAAGTTTTAAATGTTTACTAGTTGTCTGGCCACCGTAGCTGCCGGCAACGATCGACGCAGGTTTGACGCCGCGCGATGAGACTCGAAAGAAATGTTTTTTTCGTAATTTGCAGCGCCGCACCACGGCTAATTCGAAACCGCAGAAAAAAACGGGGGACGTTTTTCTTCCATATTGCGACGTGACGTGGCCGTAGTGGGTCGCGATGCGCTCGCAAATCCTGTCGAAATCGGATCTGCGACGTTAAATGTTTTTGCAGCGCTTAAAGCTCGACGCGTTGCGCAAAACTTAATCTCATTAACTCGTATTTACTAGGACGCATCGACTCGAGTCCCCGCGAATATTTATTTTCACGATGGCAACAACAAACTCGAGACGCACTCATCAGCGTCTCTAGATTAGCTCGACTCGACACCGACACGCACCCGATGCGTGACAAGAAGGCTCTTTTACCAGCTTTTTAGAGGGTCTTCTCAACCCCTTCTCGCACGCACTAAAATCGAATGCAACATCCCTCGAATAAAGATCCTCTCGTCGGTCCATTGTCTCCGACCCGTACAAACGACGTATCTCCGACCGTCGCGGCAAATAGGAACGTCCGCTTAATCAGTTGTTCCGCTGATTACCGAACTCGGCGACGTGACCGGGGTTGGCGAACGGAGAAATGCAACCGACTGATGGTGGCAGTCGTGTGTCAGCAATTTGCAACCCGAGCGAGCAACGCAGTCAGCGCCTCGCGACTGCACAAAAGAAAGAAAATTTGACCCGGACCGAAAAAAAAGAAGACACCAAAGAGAAAGTAAATGTAAGACCCGTTAAAGAAGATGTCACCAATTATTCATTATCAAATTGCGTACGACCATTGTTGCTGTTGGCGACCTTAAACTCTACTCGCTCGTTCGTTATTAAATTAAACCGTCGGAAACTGTTTCGATGCGAAGTAAAAGCGCCTCTTTAAACGCCACGAGATCCCAAAAGAGAATAAAAAAGGGGAAAACTTATGACAAGCTACAACAAAGTATTAATAATGCATCGCAGACTGGTTTTCGCATTTCCATTAATGTCAAGCAAAACAAATCCCGCAAAGACCGTCCCGACAGTGCATCGTTCCCTAAACGGTGCAAATTTCGCAAATTAAAAGACGAAAAAGTTGCGAGACGAAAAACAAAGTGCGCCGAGTGCTCGACGCGACATTAATACGCAGTTCGTATCACCGCCGACACCGGCGGGCAAAAGGTTGCGTCTCGCGGTTTAATGGAAACTAAAACCGCACCGCCTCTCCGATAATTTTTGCCTTCGTTCGCCAAAAAATACCGTTCCCGTTCGTCCTCAAAGTCGTCTTAGGCCCAGCGGTGGATCTCGCCTTAACCGTTAAGCTCGATTCGCACCGCGTTCTGCGTCGCACGTGACGCTTCCAAGGGCGAAAGCAAAAACGAAGATGGCGGCGCTCGGCGTCGATAAAAAATTCAATACTTACTTAGCTTTAAAACTCGTCGATCGATGAGATTACGCGAGAAAATAGGACGGATAAGGAAAATCCGGCCGATTGTCGGCGTGCGTCGCGGCTGCTCCACGACCCGTCGTTCTCGTTTTATCTCCGTTTCTCATCTTTTTCCCCCTTCACGCAATCGAATCGATATTACGACTCTCGGTCAATTAACCGCGAAATAAACAAATTTGTCGTGGCCGCCGGCAACACGAATTAAACCCCGTACGTACGTACCTCTAGCGTTTTTAAGGTTTTAAAGATTTAGTAAAGAAATTTGTGGGTTGTTAGGCATCGAAGCGTTGCCCTTGGCAACGCATCCGATCAACAACCTGCTTAATGCCGGGTATTCCAAGAATGACAGTGGGTATTAGCGGGGGCGCACTTCTCATAATCTTGCAGAACCCTGTCACCAGACGACTCGGGTCATCGTCGGTTACGAGCGTCAATAAATAAATAAATAAATTTGTGGGGCTCGAGCTATTAATTCGGGCCAAAGGATTTTCGCTTAAGATGGTTTCGTATCGAACGAGGTCATCCTTAATGAACATTCAAAACTCGTAAATTGATGGCAGCTAAATTAAGCCTTCAACTCGTATCTGGTAATAATAAATAATAAAATAAAGTAAAATAAAATAAAATAAAAGCAAAAGTTGAATTAGCGTAACAAACGGTAGTCGAAACAATAGAAAGCGTGAAACCACTCGGCTTTTATGTAGTCGATCGATAAAAATACTTTTGCTCACGCAACTCAAATTAAACGCTAATTACTGCCATTTCGACCAATACATTTGGAACGAAACGCGACCCGACAACTTTCTTGCGCAGCTATTAATTAAAGGGTTTAATTAATGACGGGACAAACGCGATCATCCGATTTGTTCTAATCGGTTCGGTGGCAATCGCCTCCAACCAAGATTGCGCCCGCTGCTTCGCCGTCGTCGTCGTCGGAATCAAGATGGTGGAGATGCGACTACGATCGATACGTTTCGATCGCATTTTTACTTATAAAATTAAATTCTATCCGATAATCCGCGACCTCCCGCAGTTATCGTACGATCGATTTCGACTTAATTAGCCGCAAAGATAAAAGAAAAGAAAAGAAAAATTAAAAGTCGACCGTTTTGACATTTGCTAAGAGGCGTTTTAATTAATTATTTAGTCACCCACGGGTGATGAAGAGTATTACCCACAAACCCAAGGGTCATCACACGTCCGATAGAGTAATCACGAGCCCCTTCTATCCCGAGATGCTCGGCTACAATCAAATTAGTCCCTCGCCAATTCCATCCCGATACAATGGCGCCTCTCGCCATCCGTTCAAAAATGAACAATTCCAAATAAAATGGCTGTTGGCCAAATTCGAGAAACTTCATCCGATGAGTAGTGATCGAAAAAAGAAAATTATTCCAACTTATGCAAATGAGCCAACTTTAGCCACTTTAATAATAAAAGTAAGAATAAACATGCTTGTTTTATTCATGAATTATATATGAATTTGAATGGCTCGATTTAGCAATTTTTGTTAAGTCCGTAACACCCGAATTTAACTCGATCGACTTTTCTAGCGAAAAAACACTTTTTTCTCTCCAATTAAATGGCGCTTAAAAGAGAAGAAAAACCACTTTCAAATTCAACAAACTAAAAGCTCAATTAACCTAGTCAATATTACCGCGGTTTAACTAGTCTTAAGTAATCTGCTTTGCGCTAAACTCGGGTTAATCGAGCGCGAAAAGAACTTTTCTTTTCCGAAATTTGTTTGGTGTTGGTAAAGACGAGTTTTAAATATCATCAAAACTCACCGCTATTTCTCTATTAAATTAATACATTCAATTATTAATAAATCTGGAGTGAAAAAAATCGATTGGAAAAATGCTTTAAAATATTTAAAATACTTTTAAAATTCTCAACTTTTTTTAAAAATTATTATAAATATATTATCTATAAATTATATCGTCTTAAAAAGTTCCCTTTAAAGATCCACCCGCATAATAAAAAAAGATGAGTGAAACGATCATTACTTTTAATTCCGCAACAGGAGAAAAATCTTTTGAAAAAAGCCTTAAATCATTGTATAAAAATGTTGTCTAATGGCTTAAAATGCACAAAGTAATGATTCCGTCGGTCTCTCAATCACGATACAAACTCAAATTAATGTCGAGGGGGTGTGTTAAGGAACGAGATAAATGAACATTACCCAAAAACTCGAGCCTAACATTAAAAAAAAATTAAAAAAAAATAAAATAAATTCACGAATTTACACGCCATAAATCAGAATGATAAAAAAATATAGAAAACAAAATGTTAATTATTAAATAACATTTGCTGAATAAATTAATTACGACTAATTTACTTTTCGTCGTAGAAATTTTTCAAGAAATTCCAAACGACAATAGATTCATCACGTCCGATGACAACGTGATTCATTGCCACGCAATAATGTGTTTGGGTGTTTGCCAAATTCAAGTGGAAGGTAAAAATTTTAATCGGAAAAAAATTTTCGAATTGGACGCTTTTGCTAAGAAATTTCGACAATAAAAATAGTGGAATCAATCCAATCCTAATTAGAGCGTGGGAAGTCGAGCAGCTGCGAACGAACAGAGCGCGCAAAACAAAAGGGATAAAGAAAAATCTCTTCCAACGCTCACAAGACACGAAAAAAAATTCCTTTCCCAACACCTAAAAAACCACCACCGACACTTTCCCTAATTAATTAATTGCGATTTAAACAGACAATTTTTTTTTAAAAAAAATATATTTTTTTAATTTCTGCCTGGGTCAATATGGCGTCGAAACGAGCAACGACTTTATCTGCGGGATTGCAGCCAAATGGAAAAAGACTCGAGGCTCACGGTTGCCAGGCTGGGATACTTCATTACACTCTACGACGGTTCGAGTAGTGCGCAAACCCGCATCTGGCAATGGCGATATAACCCCGTTGGACATGGCAACAAAAAAAAGGGAAGAAAATTGCAATTCTGGAAAATGGAGGGAAAAAAATAGGAAATAATTTGCGACGATAAAATAAATAAATGCTTTTATTGGAAAAGAAGTGGGAAAACATTACGAGGCGTCACGTCGTGTCCGGCAAAACACACAAATACTTTGGACGGTCCTCGAAGCGAGTGCCAAACCATCGATTTTCTCGCTTCCGATCCATCGATTCCCACGGCTCGTCCGCGACATCTAACGGCAAAACCGCTCCTTTCCGAGCTAACAAGTTTTTAACGAGAGGCTCGTCGACCAGACTTATTTTCGCGTTGCGGTCCGGGGTGAACGGCCAGTGGGCAGTTGCGCTCGTTCGTACTGATTAAACGAGTTTTTGGACGTCCGAGTCCGGATCCGGCGAGCTTTTAACTATTCATGCGCGGCGGGCATTGTGTATCGTCGAGCGCGATCTGAAACCCGGTGGCCATCGCCGGTCATCGCGACAAACGTGCACTTTTGCTCGCTTGTTGCGACCTACTGATAACAAAAAGATAACTTCTCTCGTAAAACTTGCCCAATTTTCAAACTCGCCACCAACTTTTCAACGCTAATTTTATGCACGAAGATAACAAAAGCCGGATCCATAAAAAGCCACGAGTACGACTCTTTCAAACGCTCATCCAAACCATCCAGACAAAAAAAAAAGTCGTAATTGCAATCGACGAACGATCGAGAGAGCAACGCAGTGTCACGAATTCTAATAACTACGGTCTAGCAATAGTCAGTTGCAAACGTGACAAACAAGAGAATCGTGATCCAATCGAGCCAAAATATTAATTCCATCTATTATTTTTAGCGCGCAACCACCGACTACGTATCGTCCAACTTACTCCTTTCACCTAATAAACGCTACGAATTACACAGTGTTTCGTTAGGATAAAAAAAAAACAAAAGTACGACGTGTACGATCGATGTTAGACGAATTTGTTATTTCCATCCAGACCAGAATTGCCCCCACAAACATCGGTTTGGCCGGATTGGCCCGGACAAAACCGATGTTAAATAAACACACAAGCAAGCAAGCAAGCAAGCAAGCAACCAACCGAGTTTAATAATCGTCGATCGTCATCTATCGAAAGAAAAGAAGAGAATTCAATTTGCAGTGGGTTTATTCGAGTGGTGCCGAGAAACCATCGACGGATCGGGCCAGAAGCCAAAGAGAAGAAGAAAAAAAAGTATTAAAGTGCCTCTTCACTTTTAATACAAGTTGGGTCTCATTACAGCTAAAGTTGGGCAAAAATGAGATTTTTTTTCGGTGCATATTTGAACAATAAATGGCTTTGATTTACTGCTGAAGATGTTTGAAATTTTAAATTCGTTGCGCACGGGAAAAGGAAACGAAGCAAATAAATTGTACTAATTAAATTTATTATCATTTAAAAAAAAAGTATTAAAGTCTACTTTTACTATTTCACGTAAAAGTCGATATTAAAATTTATACTTTAATTAAATAAAAGTCCGAGTCGAGCATCTATTCGATTACAAATCGAGTCATGAAGAATTCACACCAAAACTCCACCCTTTATTATTAACGCTAAACTAAACCAATGCACTATGATAATTCACCATCATTTATTCATTTATTCCATCAACATCATCTCCTACCACCCTCCCCCTTACACCGTTTCGACCTTCGTCGACCCAAACACTAATTAAGCAAAAACCTTCGGGAGAAACTTAAGCCTAACGTATTACTCGGCTAAATTACTAAGTACAAAGTTAGCGGACAAATGTTGACTTTAATGCGCCGCTTTTTAGCGTCTCAAAACCAGACGAGAGACGCGCGATCGATTCCACTCGCCGCCATTTTTTTTTTAATCTAAAGAAAAAAATAATAAAACTTTTGTTAATTGGAATTAAAATTCAAATTTTGTCAATTTTTTTATAAAAATATTTTTTTGAATTTTAATGAGGGAAAGAGAATTGCTCGATTCGTAATTAAAGAGTCACGAGTCGATACGAGTGAACAATTTACTTATGAAAAAAAAAAAAGTGACGTTGTCAAATGCATTAATACGGGAGAGGTTATTAAGAGGTCGCGAAAATGGCAAAAATCGGTTCGATATTTTCGAGAGTAAAAGCTTAAAAGCATTTTAAACGTCAAGTTTTAATAAAACAAATTCCAACACACGAAAACCCTCGAGTTTCGATGGATTAATTACGTTTAATGAAAACGCCTTTGGATTCCATTCAACTCTTGTTTTCCAACATTTCACTACTAATGAATCCACTGAGTCAACAAATCTGTCATTTACACATTCAAAGCCGAAATCTAATTAATTTGCTTTTTTACAAATAATTTCATCAACATTTTTTAAATATTTTTAAAAATATTTGCACTTATTTGCCACCAGTTGGCGCCCAACCCACAAACCCGGGCATTTGGCGCCATCTGTCGGAGCTAAAGCTAAACTCCATATTAATGCGAATCACGACCAGTTCCCTATTTAATTAACCGTAATTCACTTAATAACGACTCGACGAGATTTAGATTTTGAATGCAATTTTGGAATTTTCTTTTTTAATTTCCACTTTTTAAATAATTTTATATAACGAAAAATTCCTTCGCTAATTTTTACCCACGACTCGACCAAAATAATAATATTTATCTAACGCAAACCCCACACTGCAGTTTGCAGTATTTTTATCGATCCGACAACCTTCACCTGTCAAAAGCTCCACCGACCGACCGGTGGCGCCACGCGGTGACAAAACCACAAACTAAAAACGAATCGACCAATCAAAAACCCCCTTCAATTTCTTAAAAACATTTTTCGTGATTCGGTTTCCCATCACGAGATTTAATTCTCGATTTGATAAATTCTAGTTCCAACCGTTTCCCACCAGAGGGTACCACCGACCGACTTTTTTTTCCTCCCCGCACACTTGGATTACAAAACGATTTCCACCGAATTTTGCTAGAAAAACAACAGCTGTCGGCATAAAATGCACTTTTTACATCTTAAAAATCACCAGCTGCCATTTAACATCAAACTTTGGACGGATTTAACTTTTTTTTATAATAAAATTCTAACAAAAGTTTGGTATTCGTCCCTCGCCACTCGCATTGTATCGAAAGGTCTTTCGACGTTTACCTCTGGGAGCACCCAAATCCACTCCGTTTTCGATACGAGTTCAATAAACCCTCGCAATTGCTCCTACAAGACACCGTACCACTCTGCGCGTGCGCAAACCGACAAAAAGAACGTGGACCGAGCGGGTTGACAATCGATAAACGAGCGTACGAGATTTGCAAATATACAAATCCAACGATTCGTTCAAATATTTTTGATTAAAAATCGCAAATACTCGAGCGACGACGAGCGGTAATTTAATGCACTTCCGGTTAAATTTAGCAATTTATATTTAAATGACACAATTTGATTTTTTTCTTTCGCAATTAAAAAGAAGAATAAATTTGGTCGGTAGCGCGAGCCGCGACCTCCGGTGGAGATTTTCATCAAAAGCGACTGTCGAAACGAGAATTTCAAAGGGATTGACGGCGCATTTCATTATCTTACACCACTCGCAGCTTAAATTATTCCAATTTGAAACGACGTGAGGCAGAGTAAATAAAAGAAGTGACTTTTTTTACGACTCCACTTTTAATTATTCGAATTTAACATTTAAAAATAACCCAATCAAACCGTCGGATCGATACTCGCGACCTTTTAACGTTAAATTAAACGCGAATCGATCGATACGCGTACTCAATGACCACCAAATCTGCTTATTAATGCCCGAAACGAGAGAAAACGAGGCGATCGAAAAAGCATTTATTCAAACACTTTCTACGGTGGTCTCGACGGTACTTAACGATTCGTACTCGATTCTCGAGCACGAATATTTTCGCCCGTTAATTACAAACGACGTCGTTCGAGATTTCTGTCTGCCTTCGTTGCCAGAAATCTCGTACGACGTCGTTTGTGACAACTTTAAACAACGTTTGACCGGAAGTGTATTTTTCGTATTTTCCGAGTTGATCCGTCGAAAGACGCGATCTGGCGACGAAATAAAACCTCTTATCGAATGTTGTCGACCGAGACAAATGTAGAAAAAGGAAAAAGAAACGTCAATTGGAGCGATACGGTCAGAAATGGCCATCGCACCGAAGTAATCACGATAAAACGAGAAAGGAAAATTATCTGGGAAAACGAAAAACGATTTTTTTTTTTTCCCTTTCAAGAAAAACACCATAAAAATGCAATTTTTATTTAAGTCTGGAAAAATTGCATTAAAAAGAAAAGAAAAGAAAAAGGAAAAGGTAAATTTGTTTACAATTGTAGGAACGAGTTTCACGGGTCACAAACGAGAAATAGAAAGCGACAGACCCGTGCCCGACATTGATTTTGCGGTGGAAAAGGGCAAAGAAACTCATCAACTAAGGTTAGGCCTAACCAATATCGCCTCGAGCGCGTTTTCTTCGTCGGTTTTAACGGATAAACGACTCGTGTCGAAAAACCGCACAAATAACGTAATTTTTTTAAAAAATAAATATTAACGGTGAATTTAATTTGTCGTTATCGAGTTGGAATTGAATTAGAATTGAATTAAAATGGTGAAAAAAAAATTTTGCAATTAAAATATTTTTTTTTCTATTTTCGGTGTCGGTTTTGATCGATATCGACGTCGAATGCGACGTTAAGAGATGAAAAGAGAGGAGAAAAGCCGCTAAATCGATACGAAACGACACTAAAAGTCGGCTATTGTTGATAATTTCCAAATTCCATTATTTTAATAAATCAAAATTTGGAAAAAAAATAAAACGGAGTAAATCTCGGCGAGTTTTAATCGATTAAATTCAATTGTCCTCGAGCACCCACAATCCCTCTTTCGTATCATGGCCGACTTGACAATTTGAATAATCCTCGCCCCGCTTCGATTCCAATGAATAATCATTCGCTTTTGGCTCCAATCAAAACTTACCACTTCGAGACGCCAAACCGCAATTTACGGCGCGTTCAAAATCAATTTCCGGTTACCTTTACGAACCTAATATTTCCTCGGATTACGATTTTAACCGGAAATGACGTTCGACGAAAATTTCGTTAAAGCGCTACCCACTCCCGAAATTTTAGAAACTCACAAATTGGATCCTAGATCCCAAAACGCTGCTTCCGGATCCACTTTACCGGAAACACACATACACGAACATCGACTTTAAAACCATCGCCTTTAAAATATTTTCCAGGAAAAAAAATTAAAAAAATTCGTTTTAAAAATGCTATTTTTTCCTTTATAAAATGAAAAAAAAAAGTCTTTTTTGTCGTCAAACCTTTAAGATAATTTGTCATTTCGTGGTCAGTTGGTCCAACGCACACAAAGTGCAGCGACGACCAAATGCGATTTAAACGCTTTTTTCCCTCCCAAACCGAAAAAAAATAGCTTATTCGACCGGAATATCCGGTTTTAGCTTCTCTTTTCACGCAATCGGATTACAACGAGTCAAAAACGAAAATTGGAATAATAATCGGAAAAAAATGCAAGAAACAAACAACTCGTCGAGCATTTTTCAACCGACTGCGAACGGGATCGATAATAAAGACCGGGCCGTCTAAAAACAGTTTTGGACTAAGTGCGCCGCCATCTTATCGTTTTTATTTGCAAAATACGATAAGAAAGTCGATAATGGGCCCCGACGAAGCGGGAAAAATTCCATTCCCAAACTGATAATGTATCGAAAATTGACAGTGGACCGCCACTCGTGGGAAAAGGTGCGAAATAAGGTAAGAAAAAAGGCAAAGAATTTTACGATGATGAGGGAAAGAGAGAGTGAGAAAAACAATGAAAGTGAAGATGTTCATTCTGCTGTTTCGCTACAGCGTTAAGATACGGCGCTTCAAATCCCATTACGTGGCCTACGGAGGCGAAATGCACTTAAGCTCGTTAACGTTCTTTTCTCTCGCTTCTACTCGAATAACGGACAGGCGCCGCGTTAATTCCGACACGACCGATACAAAATAAATTCCCTTAACAAAAAAAAGTCCCATCGTTTTAATTCGAATACGATATTTCCGGTACAAAATTTGTAAACGCCGAGTTCGACTAGTGGATTCGATGCCTTTAAATTTTCCCACGCTCGATCAAGTGTCGAAGGAGTCTAGAAAGCGACTAGAAACAGACTTAAAACATCGAACCCTCGACTCGACTCCGAAACGAAGTCCACGCGCGAACAATCGATAAAGTACGAACGAATCAAATTACTTTAACCCTTTTGTCAGCATAATTCGGTCACAAATTACAAATTGTATTTCGCTTTATCTACTCACGACATACTCGAAGCGAGTATAATTGAATCGAGATAAATCAATCGACACCCGAGTAAAATGCACGAATCAACAAGATGAAATTGAAAAATAGTTTAGAAAAATGAGAAAAATTAGTAAAATTAGTAAAATTCGTAAAACCCCCGGAAGGATAAAAATGGCACATTCCGTTACAAAGTCCCGCCTGCCACGTATCGATTACGAGACATTCGCTCGCTGTTCCGCGGTCACTTTCGGCGTTCGACTTTTTTGCTTATCGCACGACCAATTATGGTTTTCGTACGTCGAATGAAACGAGCTCGTTATCGATATTCTTTACCCGAAAATCTCATAATGGACATGTTTGATCGTTTTACGATTCGCACGTGTAAAAACACGCACCTCCAATCTTGGCTTTTCATCGCACGTTCGTGGCGTGCGCACCACTTATTTAACTTTCTCTCGCGTTTCAAAGCGCACTTTCGTTGCTCGCAATTACTATTTCCGGTTTGCTTTCCAAGGACGTGTATTTTGCGGGTGGCTACTACACGACCTCCTTAAAACCCCCTACCTAAAATCAAATTCTACTTCCGATCGGTCGAAAAATCGGTGAAAAGCTCCGCCTTAAAGTCGGCTTCGTTCAAACGCTCAAGCCGAGCGGATTCCGCGAAACCTTTGAATTTTTAAAAAATACTCATCGTTTAGTAATTATTTCGTTAAAAAAATTTTTTTGTTCGCGAACAAAAACTCGTCATTGACACGGTTGATCTCGGAAGATAAGATCGGGTTTAAATACCCGACCCCGGGAGCACACTTTGCGTACGAATGGGACCTTTATTCGACCAATCAACGTTTTAATTATATATCTTTTCATCGTTTCCACTCTCTTTTCCGTGCAATTTTTCAAAATTCGACTCCTTTAAAACGTTATCGATTTTTTGTGTCGATAAAAAATTTTATGCGCGCAATTAAAAGCGTTATACATCAACCCTAGCGTGTTATTAGGTACAATAAAACATCACGTGATCTCTTAACGGTAGAAAAATATTAAATTAAATTACAGAAATCGATATAAAAGTACATCTCCAATTACAATTTTTTTTGTTTCTTTTATCGATTAAGTTTGACTTTTCTTTCGTTACCCCAATTATGCAAACGAGGTGATGATTGGCCGACGCGTCTCATTTCTCAATTTGTATGCAAATCAAAAGTCGACTTTAATTTATACAACTCTAAAACTCAATCAAATTTAATTTGTAAAAAAACAAACGTGAAATAAAAAATTGCATTAAATTATTTGCAGAGCATCGCTCACTAAGCCTTTAATCGAATTCCGTTTAAAGTGTTGGGCTAAAACTACTCACGCATATTTTAACACGCGATAAACTCAATTCACGTCAAATCCACAGCTGTTTTAAGAGTGCAATTATTTTATTAAATATTTCCCCTTAAAAAAAAAAATAATTTTTTTTAATCCCGAGATTAAAAAGTTAATTAAGTCACTCACTCGAATTTATGAATATAAAACGTCCTTTTTTTAGTGCGGAGTTTGATATTCCCCGCGCAGGGCAGGGAAGCGGCATCTCGAGGGGGAGCTTTTGATCACTGTCATCGTTCGTCTCCGCAGACAACAGAAACGTGTGGCTTTTTTTATTTGATGGTTAATATATAACATAAATCGAGTGACACTCAACTCGTTTTTTTCACCTTTCAAAAACAATGAATAAAAGAAAAACAAAAAAAAAATTGGAAAAATTTATTGCGCCGCCAACTCGCTTTTTAACGGGCCTGTCTCGTCACTTCCGGTTCGAGTACGAGATTAATATTGCGTCCAGATTTACTGGCACTCGGATGGTTTCTGTGTTTTGTCGATAAAATCTCGGGCTTGTGACTCGACCGGAAGTGGGGTTTGCACGCCCTCCAAACCGGCTCCGAACGAAAAATGACGTTTAAAGAGCTATTTTCGAAGGGTGGGAAAATATACTTCCGGTTCGAGTTTAATCCCATCTATTGTACAACTCGTATTCTAGTCGTTCTTTAATTTTCAAACCCCCTACGAAATCGGAAATAGTAAACAAATCAGTATTTAGTTTTTAAAAATCAAATGTTAATTGACGAGCAAATCTCGTCTTTTCGCGTTTTTCAAAATAAAAAATTCGAAGAAAATTGTAAAATCGATACGAGTTCCGAGCGTTCGGCTTGAAACAATCCATTAAGAGTTTTGTCTACAAACAGAACAAATCCATCCATTTAATTCGACGTTGCCTCGTCTCCATAAACACTAACGGCTCTGCTGCCACAAAATTTCTGTCGTCGGGGGTCATTTTATTGCCAACATCTTTTTTTCGTCGCAACACGTTTTTACGATCGAAAAATAATTCAAAATTTTATTTTTCTTATCAAATTCTATTGAATTTTACAATTTTTAAAAATTTTCAACTAAAAAATATCACGTTAAATTCGACAATTCCAAATTCGCTATCAAAATGGCGTCTCCCATTAAACTAGAACAATCTGCACTTCCGGTTTACCCACAATTCCATCAAACAAATCGGACATTTTGCGAAATTATTTAATCGCGCGATCTGAGCTCCGATGGAGTCGAACGGAGGAGCCCGGTCGATGACGTCATCGTTGCCTCGGTAACGGTTTGGCCGTCGCCTCGGCAATGCGGGCCAGAGATGTTTAAACAAGAAAATCCACCATTTTTTTCTTGAACCGATTCATTTTTTTTTTTTGCATTTTTCTATTTAATTATTCAATTTTGAATTTTTTAATTCGATTCAAAATCCAAAAATTCTACACAAAATTGAATAATTCAAAATAATGGATCAAATTTTTTAAAAAAAATTCAAAATTTAAAAATTTAAATTCCGTTTCGCACACGTTTCCGTTATTCGTATTCCGCACACGTGATGCGTCGGCCATAAAGAAAATTTCCACTTTATCCATTTCCAAATGAAAAAAAAAAAAAAAACGAATCAAATCAAAACGGAACCGCAATTCAACCACTTCCGGTTCAATTAACTAAAAAATGTCGACAATTTTCATTCGTCCAAAAAGTTTTTATAAAATTTCTTACGCTTCGATTCGAAGCCGCTCGAATCGATCCGTTTTCTTCGGCCATTAATCGGACCGAAATTTCGCTCTTTAATCTCACCGCATTCGTTTTGCATAATCGAAATGCAAATTTTATCCAAAAAAATTTTTTTTTTAAATGTCAGCCATTTTGGGAATTTTTTTGTAATAAAAATGGCGTCCGGGACGAAACAAAAGCTCGTTGGAGGTTTGTGTTCGAAGTCGGTTTCATTTCCTGTCAATCGTCGTCTCCATTGACGAAAAAGGAAATTACCTCTTCAACTTGGAATTGTGGGTAAAATTCCGACTAAAATTCCGAGTGTAAGTAGCTTAAGTGTTTTTCCCAACAAAATAATCCAAAACACGCTAAAATTATAACTTCCGATTCCTAAAAAAATGGCGTCGGTTCAATTTTTAATTATCAAAATGGTTAAAATACGAATCGATGACGTCAAAAGTAGTCGTTTGGTCGTTTGCCAGGAATCCGTTTTCAACAAATCCTGGCAATTTTTCAACTAACTTAATCCGACGCCATTTTTCTAAATAATAATAAAAAAAAAATTTTAAAATGCACCGTTTTAAAAACTAAATCCAACGATTAATTAAAAGCGATAACGTAACGTTTGTACTCACAATTTCCCTCCATTTTGTCTTTTTTCAAAATAAACGAAAAGAAAAATAGTGGAAGCCAAAGGGTCTTGTAAATCGACTTCCTAGTGTCACATCCTTGTCAAGATAAAAACCTTTTCCTTCTCTTTTTTTGCCGCATTTAACACCAGTCTAAAACGGAAATTGGCACGACAGTTTTTACCAAATTCCTACAAAATTCCTACAAAAATATAAATGCTTTTACAAATTTTATCCCGTTTTATATTCTAATATTTTCTACTACAAAATGCTAAATTTAACCCTCGATTCGTCCATTTTAAATCAGCCGAGAAAATTGCATTTTTCAAATATTCCTTTTCGATCGAAAACAAGTTCAAATTTCACATAAAACAACTCCCAGTCGACAGTCAACTCCAGCCAGCATCGTCGTTTTACCTATTCGAATATAAATTAAACATTACTAAATAATATTTACAAGAAAAACTCACGTTAAAAACCGAGACGAAAGAAAACCGAAAATCCGACAATTTTCACCACGGTCAACGCCATTGGTCGAAATAAATCACGTGATCCGTACGCCCTCTCGTAACGAATCGATTAACTAATAATTTAAACGTTTCCCACCAGAGCGAGTAAATTTACATTTACGTCGATAGTCGTTTTTCATAGCTACTTTACATGCACGACACAATCTTTGCTTTAAATAAAACGTAAAAAAAAATTCTTCCCGAAAATTCAAACACTTTTTAATCTCGTTTACGAATCACCAACAAACGAGAAAAAAAAAATTTAAAACTGGAATCGCGTGACGTCACGCTCGAGCGCCACCTCGTGCGAATTTTCCAGACTTAAAAAAATGTTTTTGTTTATTTTAAAAAAAAAAGCAAAACGAAAGTGTCAGGGTCGTTTAACTTTGAAAACGAGTTGTTGGCTATTTAGTCTTACGTAACCTTGAAGAGTTCAGTGGCCTCCGGTTGTGCGAGTAGTAATAGAAAAAGAAAAACCAGTTTTGGAATGTCGGTTCGACTCGCTTTCACACTGACCTACCTACTTTTATCCTAAATATTCCGATAGATCGTTAATACGTGACGTAACGACCCGTTACGTTATTCGTTGCATTTAATTAAATTGATTTCTTATCGATCATTCGAACTGGACCTTCGCCAAATGTCGTAAAAAATAATAATAAAAATTCTCAATTAAAATCGAATGCGCGAATTTTTTTACAAACAACAAATCCTCGTTATTTTTAAACGCGTGTATTTTCCATTCGTTATTAAATCGCTAAATGTCACTAAATACATCGAAATTTATTCGGAAATGATCGAAATTTCGATGTATAGAAAAGTCGTCCGGGCCAAAGTGCTCGATCGACGATTTAACGAGCAAAACTGACCCGACCACGCATGCGTTGCACGTCACCAGACTGACTCGTCGGTTCGTCACTACCCACGTACCTACTTAAAAACGTCTTTTATCCGACAAAAATCGTGAAAAATATTTTTTAAAAAGTCTGAAAAAAAAATTTAAAATTTCATCATCGATCACTCTCTCCTGGGATTCGCATCGCCCCTCGGTAATGATCGAGTGTCACCCTCGTTTGGCTAATAAAGTGTTTTTACATTTTCTTTATTCCCATTGTAAATAAACAACGAAATTGCGGTTTTATCATCATCGGGTGTGAGAAAATATACCATTTCTTTACCTCGTTTCCACTCGTTTCCACTCGTTTCGTCTCGGTCGAAAAAAGCGTTTTTCTCGGCCTTTTTCTTTCGACCACTCCTTTACCGATTGTTTTTATTTATTTTAATTGATCCATTTGATTGTTTATTTGACCCCGGAATAAATAAAAAAGGATTTCCTCTTATTTGTTTTTAAATTACATCATAATTACGTCATTATATTCGATTATTTTTTTATATATTAAATAACGTTATCCAAGATGGTCACTCGAATGCCATCTTGGAATATTTAAAAATTAAAATTAAAATAATTATTACTAATATTCGGATTCGGTATCCGAGTAATTGAAAATAAATCAAAATTTTATGTTTTTATTTATTTTTTAAAAAAATAATAAAAAAAGAAAAAAAAAATCATCTTCTTACCTGAACCGAAGCCCCAACAAACGTAGTGAAGGAGACCAATTGCCAAAAATTGGCCCGTTTTCATCAAAATCATCTCATCGAACGTTTCCCGTTCCCCGCGATGGAAAACGGCTCGTGTTTGCTAATCAAATCCTCGCTTTTGGACGCGGAAAAACCTTCAAATTCTTCTTTTTAACATGGAAATGCCGACGGCTGGCTGCCTCTTCAAACTCACGCTTCATACCGCATAGCTCAAACCGTTTGATCAAACGACCAATCGCGGCTCGTTTTACGAACTCGTTTCGGTCGGTCGACCAATGGGAGGACATCTTTCGTCCGTCCCTGGCTCGTACCAGGAGCGAACGATCGAAATTCAACCGATCTACGAGTCTCGACGTTTGTACCCGATAAAAATAGAAAATTACGTTTTCTTTCGTTTCCTTTATTTATATCAACATTTGTTCTAAAGAACGGCGTGAAGCGCGAACGATAAACTCGAGTCGATTTTAAAAATTGTTTTGTGCTTTGCGGACTTATTTGTCAGGTATCTGGCGCCATCTGTAGGAACTCGCTCAAAGTTTTTCGACTTATTCCGGATTAAATCGTTAATACAGTGACGTCAGAAATTAACAATTCATGCTCGCGTCGTTAACAAAATATGATGTCTTTGCCCGCGCGCATCTTATCGGCTTTACGGATACCTTATTAAACATTCATCGCACGAAATAGTGGCTACTTTGGCAAACGCGAACTTAAAGAAGAAGTCAAATTGATTTTTAAAACAAACTATTTATTAATTACTGCAACTTAACGGGTATCTTAAAACACATGACGTCACCGCCGCCGTCGTTTTTAAATTCAAATTGAACTTCGACTTGAATCTGAAAGAAATGAATAAATCTTTAATGGCTTTAAAGCGATTTCGATCGTTATTTACCGCTGGATACGACGGTAAAACTGCAATCGCGTTTTTATATTCGTACGATTTGCCATTTTGGATGGGACAACCGCTGTTCAAGGACCCGCACGCGTTCGCTGGAATTCCCGTCCACGGCACTTTGAGTCCGCCGATCAGTCCGTAGACTTTGGTCGTCAATTTATTCGATCCCGTGTCTTTTGGAGAATAAAATTATCAAAATTTCTATTTTTTTTATAAAGTTAATAATTTATTACGCGAGTCGAATTGAATATTAATTTGGGCTTTGCTGCCCCTTTTTAAAACGCACGGAGTCTTGGAACATCCTTCGACGGTCAGCGAGTTAATCGTACTCAAATCACTTTCTGTCGTTTGAATAAAAAATTATTTAAATTAACTTTTAATTTCGTTTTTACTTACTGGAGCAATCGGAGTAGATTTTGGCTTCGGTTAAGGCAACGAATGCGACGACGAGTAGGAATTTATACATTTTTCCGCTGATTTTTCGAATGACTCGTAATGACTCCAACTGCTTTTTATATTGTTTCTTTATCTCATGTATCTTACGTAATGTATATATCGGTTTGATAACATTGTCACTCGTCTTAAATTAACGGTTCTATTGTAGTTGTTCAAGGTAAAATTTAATTTGATAATTTAAAAAAAAATTATAATTTTAATTTGTATTTAAGAGTTTGTTTTTTTGTAAATAGTATTTAAATATTTAAAAATAAATAAAAACTATCTTTAATTAAATATTTAATTTATTTGGTATTATAAAATTTGAATTAAATCATTTTAAATTTCGGCAATGGTTGGAGCTGCATTCGAAAACGAGATCGAATGACGTCACGCGCTTCTCCATCACCGAAATGGACTTAAAATTCTCGCACTATTTCAATAGGAAATAATAAAATTTTAAACACAAAAAAATGTCCTCAATTTGTTTTTCTCCCAAACTCTTAAATATTTGTCTTCCTGAAAATATTTTTTTTACTTTTTCCATTGTACTTAACACAAAAAAAAAATAAAAAAATTTCAATTGGTCTACCGTAAATATAAGATGACCTAAATCGACTTTTCCTCGAACCAACATTCTTAACTTAATCCAAATAAGTCTAAAAACAAAATTATACAACAAAATAGAGATGGGGTCAAATAAAAAAAAAATTATTCGACAATCCTGGACTTGACCATAATTTTTAAAAAAATTTCATTCGGATTATTCATTTGGAAATTTGGATTAGAACTTCCCCTGGAGCCATCGATGACGTCATCGAATCAAAAGTATAAAAACATCGGAATCCGAACCAAAAGCCAAGTAGATCAAGTAGCCAAGTAGACTTTTAAAAATGAGATCGAAATTAATTACTTTTACTTTAATCGGGTTCCTCAACCTCTTTAATTGCATGAAAAATCGAATTCCGAGCGTAATCCAATGGGATCCGTGTACTTGTGAGTATCTTAAATGGAAATTTGTATAGGAAATGAAAAATCGTGTCACCAGGAAGACTAAATTATAATTATTTTTCCAGCCGACGATTCGAAACAAGTTGGTGAAATCAGACAAATACGAGTTTACGCCAATTGTAGCGAACGATGTCAACTCAAACTCAACTCGTCGATCGAATTGGAAGTCGATTTCGAACCTGGTAAAAATCTGTTTTAAGAAAATAAAAATTAATTATTTAAATTATTTATTTATAGGCGAAAACACGACTAGTTTAACGTCCGAAATGGTCGTCGTTTTAGGGTCGATCGAAATTCCATTTCCAGAATTGAGAGCGAGTATTTGCGATTCGGTCACTAGTTCCGACGGTCAAACTTGTCCCTTGTTCAAAGGCAAATTTTATACTTATCGAAAAAAAATGCCAATCAAAGACGATTATCCACCGGTAAAATAAAATTTAAATTATTTTAATTTTTTATAAATAAAAAAAAAATTTTTTTTTTCCATTTTAGATTGACATAGATATTAAATGGAGATTTTTGACCGATACGAATCAAACGTCCATTTGTTTTGCGGTTAAATCGCAATTAATAGAATAAAATTTCAATTTTGTGTAGATATGGTTAAATTTAATCTAATATTTAAAAACAATCCTGTATATTATTAATTATTTTCCATCTCTGTTTTTGTTTATACATATAAAAATAAGTACTTTGTGTGATAAAAACAATCACTTTTCTTGTAATATGTCACTGATATGCCCGATAATTAATATTTTTATCAAATTTCGGCAGTTTTTGTTTTTTTTTCTTCAAAAAAACAAAAAAAAAAATTCAAAAAATGCACGCAAAAAATTGGCAAAAATAAAAAATTCGAAAAATCAAAACTTGAAAAGTCCATTCATTTCCACATTCGAGGAACACGAAAAAATTCTTTCAGTTTTGTTAACTTTTTAAATCACATCACAGCCATTTTTACCAACTCTTTTCGTCAATTGCGAGTCGTGTCCTTGGCACGAGGCGGTCGGGCCGGCATTTTCGGCTCCGTTTCGGTATCTTCGATTATTTTTTCCACTATTTTTGCTTTTGCATTCGGCGGTGGATTGTTATTTAATGGCTGGGATTGAAATTCCACGTCGGCGTACTCCAAGTCCGGTAAAATAGGTTTAAACGGCTGAATAAAAATAAAACGAATTAATTCAAATTTTAATTTAACAAATAAAAAAATTAGTAAAAGCGAGCCCTAAAGTGTTAGTTTAAAGTGTTAAAAATACCTCGCTAAGCCTCGGAGAAATCATTTTTACCATTGAAATTCAAAACCGCGTACTCGGTCGGTGTATCCCTTCGTATTATTTCGTGCTTGTTACCATTCGCCAATTGTAAATCGGCATAAATTATTCCATCGTTAGCATTAACATTAGTGACATCTATCGTCGGATTCTGCAAACGTTGCAACCAGTTAGTAAATGTTAAGGGAATTTCTACATTTTAAAATTAAGCAATTAATTAATACCTTTCTAAATACGGGTTGGACTAGCAATTTGGGAAAAAAAGCCACATTTTCGTAAACGGGTTTTTGCTTGATTGGAATGAAATTAAGTTTGCGGGGAGCTGGGACGGGCTTCGACGTCTGTTATAAAAACACATGCCAAAAAAAATAAAAATTTGCATAAATAAATAAACTAAAAAAAAAAAGCTTTTTTTAAGTAGGATTTTAGTGCATCGATTGTTCGAGTTATTTTCGTTCCTCGCACCTTATTTGGCGGTGGTTGTAAGCCGTGGAAAGGAAGATTTTCGTAAAATGCTTTGTCTCCGTCTCTCGGTAACGAAGCTTTTTTCTTTTTACCGTCAGCGGGTGTCGAACCGTCAGCTGAAAAAGAGTAAAATATTTAATTTAAAAAAAAATTATTTTTTTAATAAATAATTTTACTTTTACTGAATCTGACACGAGTTAGACGATTGGGTGATGCGCACTTCTTAAACGTAACTATTTAAACATGCGATTAAAACGTGCTTTAATTTAAATATTATTTTTTTAAAATACCTCTGGGTGGATGTAAAATGTGGGAAATGTCAGTTTGGATTCCTTCGGGACTAGAAATTTGTTTTTAAAATTTAAAATAATTTTTTCCAAAAAGAAAACTCACTTTTGTCTAGTTTCCACACTTAATTTACGTGCACCTGCAATAAAAGCATGCATTTTCGTGCATTTTAAAACATGCCGTACACAAACAGTTAAAAAAAATACCTTCGGCCGCTGTTTTACGCCTGCAAAGGCAATAAAGAGTTACAATGGCTACGACTAGAAGAAAAGCCGCGATGATTGCGGCCCACATAAATATATCTCGATTCTTCGCCACTTTTTCTAACCAACTTCCTTCACCTAAAACAAGAAACGATTTAAAATTGAATAAATATCAAATTTTTATACTTTTACTAGTGATATCTGCCGAGCAAACGGCAACTCCGATAGAATTGCTAACGATGCACGTGTAATTGCCATAAACGTGGTCTAATCCTTCCTTTTCTTGAAACGATAAAATATTTCGTTCTTCGTTTATTCTTATGTCGTCGGATAAATTTCCATTTTTGAATAACCAATCAAAATTCAAATCTTGAGGATTCGCAGCTAAAATTTCGCACGTGATCAAAACAACACCGTTTTCTTGTCCTTTTTTCCTAACTGCGCAACTCGGTTCGTCTAAAATAAAATTATTTTATTAAATTTTTTTTTAAAATAATTTTCAATTAAATTTACATAAAACGTTGATAAAAGTGACAATCGTTTGATTCCCACGTTGATTGGACGCTTCGCAAACGTAATCTCCGCTTTGATTTCTCATTATTGGGAAATTCAATGCCAACGTTTGGTTATCCGAAACGATGTATTTCACATCGTCGATTAATTTGGTCCAAACGTACGACGGTTGTGGAAACCCGGATGCGTAACAGTGAATTTCGGGTGGAATGTTGTTTTCCGTCACGTTTACTACTTCCGGGATCACTATGATATTCTCTGGCGGATCTACAAAATTCAAATTAATAAAATTTGTGTGTAAAATTTAACAAATTTTATTTTACATTCGACTCTGAAATAAGTGGTGCTTTCCACTCCCCTTCTCGCAAAATTATCGGACGAAACGCAGGAATAATTGGCATTATCCACATCTCGTCTCAAATGACCGGTCGGCCAAGCCGTTAAATTCCAATACAAAGTGCTAACGACCGAATGAAAAAGTTGCTTGTGCACATTCGGTCCTTCTTCGGCCGTTTTAATGTAATACAATTCGCTGTCGTTTTTCAAATGTTCGCCGTTTCTAACCCAATGAATGACGCATTTCGGTAAACATTCGACTTGACACGTTAAAATAACCGACGTCGCGTCCACTAATTCGCCGTGGTTCTGTGGTAAATCTTGAATGAAATTCGGGGGCGCTAAAAATTAAGAAATTAAAAAATTAAAAAATTAAATTAAATTTTTAATAATTAATTTTTATTAATTTACCCATGACCGGGAATAATCTGGTAGCGAAAGGACCGACACCGACTTCGTTTACGGGTGCACAACTGAAATTCGACAGCATTAAAACGTTTACGGACTCGATGACGATTAGTCGATTTGTCGCAGTCAATCGAACATCGTCGCGATACCATCTAAAATTGAGAAAATAAAATTTTAAAAATCAAAATTACAAATCGATTAATTACAGATATTCGTTCGCCGGTGGATAACCCTTGTCTTTGGTATTGCACGTGATTTCTAATCTATCGCCTTTTATTATGGTCAGTGGGTCGTGAGTGATGAAAGAAATCCCCGGTAAATCTAAAATCGTAATAAAATTCCAAATTAAAAACAATTTATCATAAATTTTTTTATATCCATTTTTTTAAAATTCACATTGAACTAAAAGTTCTTCGCTCTCCGATTCGATACCCCATCCGTACGAATTCTGCGCAACGCACGAATAATTTCCAACGTCGAATCGATCCAAATCGGTCAAAACAAACGTGTTGTTAACGGTTTCGCCTATCAATTCACCGTTTTTCAACCAATTGTAAGCAAATATCTCGCTCGGATACGCATCGATCACGGTGCACGACAAAGTGACGTTTCCTTCGTCTTCCGTTATTAAATTTGGAATTAATTCCACGTCTACCAACGGCGGAACTAAAATTAAAAAAATTTTTCATTATCACATTAGGTTTTCAAAATGATTTCATTATTTACAGAAAACGTCGAGCTCTAAGGTGGTCGTCGAAGTACCCGATCCGACATCGTTGGTCAAAACGCACGAATAAATGCCTTTGTCTTCGTAAGATGCGCTTTTGATGCGAAGAACGGGATGAATGTCGTCTTCGTCTTCGTCGGTGTCGTCGTTTTCGTTCGTTTCTTCGCTCTCGATTTCTTTAAACGTTTCGATATAATTGTCATCCTTCGGTTCGAATTCCTCGCCGTCTTTGAGCCAAACTATTTTACTCAAATTCCTCGGATTCGCGTCGTACGAGCAAATTATGTCTACGGACGAACTGGAATTTACTTCGTAATTTCCTTCGGGTTGAATCGATACTCGGGGTTTGTCTGAAAATATAAACGGCGTTATTAAACCGTCAATTTTCTCCAACAACACGTCGACATTATTCCGGACTTTGGCAAACTTCCGACAGATGTCGAGACAATTCAATATCTGGAGCAAAGAAATTAATTCGAAAGAATCGCCAACAGATGGTGCTGAGATTAAATAATTTCCAAGACCCAAATGAAGATTGATGTAAGAATGGAAATAAAGTATTTAGTAACCCTTTTAATTGACCCCGACAAGTCAAAGCCATTAATTTCGGAAACTTTTAAAAATTTCAAAATACTACTTTAATATTTAAGAAAATAAAAGTTAAAAACATCAAAACCATCTGGCACCGACCCTTGAAAAATTTCTTATCATCATTTTTCTCACTTTTCGCGCGCTGTCAGCGATGAGACAAATTTACTATCATTGATTGCTACGAGAGCGCAAAGAGCGAAGAAGAGTAAAAATCAAAAAGGGAGATTTTCATCTCGAAAGAGAAAAGAAGAAAAATCTCCGAGGAGTATCATCCATCACCTCCTCTTCGGGTGATAACGACGACTTCTTTTCATCGCCTCAATTATTTCTCGCCTACGGGAGGCACCGGAACGGGACTTTTTATCGACAATTCCCCTCCAAATGTCAAATACTGTCGAATACTGTCGATACTGCCCTCCGGAATCAAATTTCCCCACTCGAAACCCCCTATTATACAAAACGATTCGTATAATGAAAGATTTCTGGCTTATTTAATTCTTCGGATATTTAAAAATCACGCGTTATTAATTAGCGCCTGATTAAGCAGATCCAATTACCTCATCACCCATCACGAGACTCATTATTATAATCTCGTTTATCACCTTCGAGTATCGAATTATGTTTAAAAAAAAATGATCATCCAATTTAGTAAATGTCGGTTTCGAATGAAAGAGCAATAGTTAAGAGCTACTTAAAATCGAACATTTCGTACAACCACTTTTGGTATCGAGAAAAGACGAAGAAGAAGAAAAAAAAGAGTTGGAAATTGAGGGCACTTGACCAACGGGTCGATCAAATAGTAAAAAGCTTCGAAGCGGAAATTCTTACTCGACACGGCATTAAAACGAGTGTTGTTTAATCCCCAGTAGATGTAATCAGCAAACACATTTTACATAAACCGACATATCTCATTGAGAGAATGCAATTGGCCATAGCCGCGCTTTAACCCTTCGTCTCCTCATTTCGCGTTAATTAAAGAGAAGAATTTATTAACTCTCGATGCGATTTGTTGCATCCGTTACTCGACGAGTTAATTTTCTCGGCAATTGCCAAATTCCACTCGATTTAAGTTTTGCAGCGAAACAAATGATAAGAGCGACACGTTTAAATGCCGACAATCTCACTTTAATCGATTATTTATCCGCTACCCTCATCTATGCCCAAAGGATCGCCGTCGACTTAATTAATTTCGGCCTAAGGTTCCTATTTATTTGTTTATTTAGAGCGCAATTATGCATAAAATATGAAATATGAAATTAATTCGTTTTTTTTTTTTTGCTTTTAGTAATAATATTTATTGTACGTACATTGTACGTCCAGAAGCAAAATGGTTTCCAACGGCGGTTCGTTTCTGATGTCCATCACCAAATTCGATCCCGAACATTTGATTTTGATATCGTCGCTGTAGTTGGTCGCTAAGAAAGTCAAAGTCGAACGGGTGGTTAAAGTTCCTTCTTCGCCGTTCTCCTCGATCACTCGTTCGATAATGTCGTTGCCGGATTCGGCCAATAATTCTTTGGTGTCGTTGAACCATTCGATTTGAACGGCCGGTCGAGCGCCGGTCGCTTCGCACACTAACGACACGCGATGCTCTTCGACCATCGGTTTATCCAAAGGGAGTATTCTCATGTCCAAAGGACGAACTGTAAGTGAAAAATTTGATTTGAGACAAATTTTATTACGCTTCAAAAGCAAATTTATTTATTCGGCTGTTGGGAATGTGTGTATTTAATATTTTATCCCCCGCCAAATCAATGGGTTTTACTCTCGCCGAAATAGGTGGGGAAACACGAGTCAGCGATTTCCGAGCGAATGCTGAGTCAGCAAAGCGATTCCTTACTTCGATCGTCTACAAACCGCAATCGCGGGAATTCCACTCTCGTTTCGAGACGTGCGACACGAATTGTCGCATCGTCATTAAAACTCACCGTGAACGTCCACGTCGACCCACGTGACCATGGGCACGTCGAGAGCTTCGTTCATCGCTTGACACTGAAACCTGGAACGAAGGTCGTTTCTAGTCAATTTCACGTTGATGGTACTCGCAGTGTGTTGGCCTTCGTCGTCTTCGTCCGCTCCGAATCGTTGCGTGTTGTTCCACCACGTGATTTCAGCCGCCGGTTTCGCTCCCGATGCTTCGCAAGACAGGCTCAGTTGAGTGCCTTCGATGAACGGTCCTATTCGACTCGTGTTCTCGGCGGTTCCTCCGTCGAATTTCATTTCGAGATACGACGGTTTATCTGAAATTAACAAATTTAATCAACGATTAATACAAGATTTTTTAAAAAAATTTTATATATATATATAAAAATAAGTTAAAGTTCCCCGAGCGGCAGTGGATCGAAGACCTCTTTAGTGCTTTCGGGTGGAAAAAGTGTCAAACAAGTTACTGCAGACCATCATTACTGTCAATTAAGCCACGACCGAAGCATCGAGCGAAATAAATTGCAACAATTATATCGAAATTTTTATAATCACCAAACTTTACCCGACTGACAAATAACCGTAATAAAGCAAATAAAAGTTTTAAAAGTCAAAGAAAAAAAATTATAATTAAAAAAGGTATTTGCACGAATCGAGATAAAAGAATGGGTGAAATAGACAAATGGTCAATAGGAGAGAAGTGCAGTCTTATATATTGGAGTTTTATGGCGGTAATTCGCAGCTGCATAACATCTAAAGAGGAAGAAGCAGCAGCCACTTCATTACCATCATTTTATACGCTCGGTAGATAATTAATCCTTCGAGTGAAATTCCCCAGAAAATCACTTTGGTAACGTCTCGGTTGTTATGATGGAACAACCGGCACGAAGAAGAAGAAGAAAAAAAAGCGTAATGGTATGGATGAGTGGATGGCGATAACAAAGGAATTGTAATACAATTTCCAAGTAATAAATTGGTCGTGAAAAAATACGATAACCGCCTCGTTTTAATATCGATTTAATCGAATAAATTTTCTTAGTGGGTCAGACCGTGATGGAGGTGGTTTTAGACGAGCAAATCTCGACGGAAATTTAAATTTGCTTTAATTTGATAGCCGCAATTGCGCCTCGTTAAAAATATTCCAACGACCGAAACAAATGAGACACAAACTTTTACGAGTCGACGGCAAAGGGTTAAGTGGCTCAGTCGTCAAGAATGGACAATGAGAAACCTGTGTCGAGATCTCGGTTTCAAATCCCAAGAGTGAGTTAAGATCCTGTACCGAGAAGCAAATTACAAACAGCGCATTTAATTCGAGTTGACGGCAACGACTCGCTTCGTGAAACTCGATTCTTCGAAAAACTTGCCGTTCCTACTCCATTTTACTCCATTTTATAGTCTCTTCGTGCTCGATCCAGGGTCGAAAGTTTGCTTCGGGGTAGAAACGCCCCTTCCGAACCGAATTAAAGCCCTCCGTATTTCCGTTATTTGGACGAGAATCTTTCTCCAGAGTGGCGAAATTTAGTGCGTTTAGTCGGAAATAAAACCGCAGTTTAATCCGTAATAAGATACTAGTCTCGAAAAAGGCAATTTTCATAATTCCACTCGTGAATTATTAAAGTAGATTGAATTACGACGAGCCATTAGGGTGTCGTTTATCTTTTTCTTACGTCTTGTGGGATATTAAGCCCCATCCATCCCGCGCTAATCTTCGATTTTTTCCACATCGGACCCAGGTCGAGATGACAAGAGACAAGCGTTGATTTAATATAAAGTGTAAGAAAAGAAAATTAACTCGTATCAGGTATTGACAGTAAAAACAAAGGAAAAGTTTGGTAATTCGGAGCTTGTCTTTAATGAAGTCGTGGCAGATTGCGAAGACGAGTTATGCGCTTTTGCCTGCAGCAGGTTATTGGCAACGGTCTATCGGCACCCAACAAGATTGGGTCTTCATTCGACGTTGGCAATACGCCCACGTAGACGGATAGCGACATTTCGGCGAAGCAATCTGCAAAAGTCTTTTCGTTTTCACCCATTCGAGAACAATAGCGACTTTCATTTTTCTTTTTTTTAACTTCACGTCGCTTTTAATTCTTCTCGGTTTAAGGCGCCGCCGCAAATCAAAAGTCGCATTTGACTGTTTCACGCAGAAGGATTTACTCTTATGGACACGGGGATTTCCGAGTCCAACCACCTCATTCATAAAACGACATTTTCCCCGACCAAATCAATTCCAATTTCGAAACGAAAATAAAAAAAGAAAATTCCATAAATTAACGTCGGTTTCGTTTTTGATTTAAAAATAAAAAAAAAATGAGAGAAATATATTCGAAAATAAATTCAACGAAGCAGACACGTATTCGAGTCTTATTTTAGCGAAGGAAATGAAACATGATCGAAAATGTTCTTTGGCCTCGTTGGCAAACGAATAAATGATTAAAAATACTCGAATAATAAACAAAATTTAAAATTCTCTTTTGAAAAAAAACCTCACTCGTCGTTACTGCTTTTTATCGAGTAGAAGAAGAAGAAAAAGTCAGTATCTTCATTTCTCTTTTGTCATTCCACTCCATGTAATATTGATCGAAAAATACTTTTCCTCTCACTTCGGGTTACGACCTCTCGTGCCATTTTTTCAATTCACCCGTATCTGGACAAATATTGGACAAAACGAGAGAGATAAAACTACTAACCTTACACGATCCAGATAAAATAAATTTCGAAATGAATTACTCATTTGAATTTTTTTTTAAACAAAGATATCGACCGAGTCGAGCCTTTTGGCTCTAATTTCGTGCTTAAAGGTGTAAAATTATTGCATAGCTACCATACAAGTGTTGGAATCTCTTAATTGCTCGCATACTTCAAGTTTCGTTTTAAAATTCTCGTTACCCTTTCGGGCTTCCGTACTAAATTATAACAGCAAATCATAACGCCCCTTTAATTACGAGTCGATCAAAAATTAATTTAATTAATCAGAAATTTAATTAAAATTATTTCAAAACAGTTCGATTCGAGACGAAATAAATAGAAATAAAAAACGTCGCACGCTCCAAATACTTATTTACCCTTAGACAAATATTGGAAATCCATGTCGGCTGCCAACACGCGCAAAAGCAATAAAATTTGAATGAGAAAAGAAAAGAAGAAATCCTTCGACTCGTCAAAAAATAGAAAGAAAAAATGTATTTAAAGAGGTCGGAGTTAATCGAGTCGATAAATCCAAAGTTTGGTTACGAGAAGAAAAAAAAACAAATGTGAGATTTGCTCTTATCAGACGCGATAAAAGAAACAGGTATTAAGAAAGATGAAAGACATGAAAGACGACGGGTGAAAACGGGTGTGGTGATTGTGGCAAACGCAATAAATGGTCAACACACACACGAGTGCGAGTGGACAAGAGGCGAGGCTTATCGGATACCTGCAGGCAGCGCAGGTGCGAGCGACGCGCGACAGATAAACCAACGAAGGAAAAAAACATGGCACTCCAACGAGCGAGAAAATAAAAAAAGGGGTAAAGAAAAGTTGCAATTTCTTCATTTACTCTAACCGAAATGAGATCATCCGCATTCGAAACGTGCAAAGCAGTCCACGCACGGATTTCGCTCGATTGGATTTGCGAAAGAGTTCCGTTCTCTAGCTCAAATGAAGCAAAATTTAAGTTTGCAATCGAATTGCAAGCTGCACGCTCTTAATTAAACGTCGGGGCTGGATCAGCTTTCAACAATCGTTTTTATCGTTCGTCATCAAATTGGCACTATCGATTTTTCCCTACTATTAAAAATACGCCGTTTCCACTTCCGGTTCTGAGAAAAATTTAAATTTTAAAATATAAATTTTTAACAATCCATTTCAACCGGAAGTGATATTTAAGCCCCTCGAAACAACATCAAAACTTGCATTTACAAACGACGTCTTTCAACCCCTTGAGCATCACCGAATTAGAGATTAAAACGAGGTAAAAAGTCCTAATTAACAAAGTCTTATCTTTTTAGTGGTTAAAAGTTTTAGAAATGGAAAATAATAATCAGTCGCTTATCTTCGATCGCTAAAGTTTGCTCGTAACAAAAATGCATTTGAACCGCCCCCGAAAAACTTTTGCTTCGTTTATGACAGATTTAATACGGCAGATAGATGCAACCTTCATTATTATCAATAGCACCGATCTTTATGCTACATTCGCATGCAAACAGTTCGAAAACCGCAACACACGCAACGAGTCGAAAGGTCGCATAAACCCCAGCAACAAAATGTTTTTTCCTTTTTTAAAAAAAAATCAAAAAAATTTTTGTAGCAAAAATAAAAGCAAAAAACAAAGGCAATCGCCATAAGCTACGAACCCAACTGCTGCAATGACCACTAACGTTAATTCACTCGTCGGTTTGGGATTTGTAATGCGTTATGAGTAGCGCCATCAACTCTCAACATTCTTGCTTTTATTTCCCGGTTAATGGACAAACGCACACAAGACACACCCATACCCTCCCCCCGAACCCCTTCCCCACTCTCAAATTACATTCTCCAGTTTACACAAGCGCCACTCATTATACAAACAAGCCCTTAAATATATCAAATGGCGTCGAATTAAGGGATTAGAAATTCGTTTTCATCAATTTTTCACATTTTCCATTAGGAAAACAAACAATTTTCTCGCTAACTTATCGATCCAGTCACGGTAAGGCCTCGTATCGCCCCAATGTGTTTGTTCGAAATATCGGTAATCGCATTTGAGCTAAATGTGGCACTGCAGCGAAGTTCGGGCGGAGCTTTTTCCTACATTTTTTATTCTCACAAATTTCCCGAGTCGAGGATCGCGATTTATTGAGTCTGATAGAGCAACCCGGGGTTAGGTCGGGCGCCCTTCCCCACCCAAAATATGGCGGAGAGCAAAAAGTTTGCGTCGAATGTGGGCGGGCATCAGGAAGTAGTTTTAGACTCTTAACTCCCTGAAATAGTATCTATGGGCAATCGTAAAGAAGGTCCGGTGTATGCCGGGAAAAGGATCGAGCGACTTGCTTCTTTCTATAGATATTTTTATTCGTGGCTTTATATCGAAAAAAATTTTTTTTTATTTTATTGTGTATCTTGGGATTTATGGGAACCATCGCGAAGAGTGATGACGATGATTAACTGGAGATGGGGTTAAATGAAGCGAAGATTAAAGCCGAAATTTATTTTTATTTTAATTTCCCCGAATTTCATTTATGGAAATATATTCATAATATTCGGCGATATTAAAAAGTTTCGCTATTGTATATTTATTATATCCACGAGGCATTCGATGGTGGAATGGAAGAGTTGCGGTCTCTTTTTCCACAAATTTCCTTTTTTTTTTCTTTTTTCTTCCGCCCTCGAGTGGTGTATGGGGCAGCCATTTTCGAGCGAATGCATGCGTATGGCTCATAAAGTCGTGTTACTCATGGCTTTATAAAACGGGCAACTCTCATTTTGAGGTTTTTTTCTCTCTCCTGATTTAATAACATTGAAAAAAAAATGTAAAATAAAAATAATTTAAAATTTTTCTTTCTTTAAAAAACAAATCGATTTTTGTTTCTGGCGTTTGTCAATACGCGTGAAGTTTGCATTTCGACAATAGTCGAGCAATAAAAATTTTTTTTAAAACAAATTTTGTCAAAGGAAATGTTTTTTAATCGTATTTGAATGCACATCCTGCATTTGCAAAACGAGATTATAATTGTAACCCGTTTGCATCGGTTTAGAACGGATTTGGAAATCACGTCTCGTATCGTGTCGACCTAAAGACGCTCTACGGAATAGAAACGAGCATTAAAATTGTACAAGAAATGCCCGTTTCCAATTCCTTTCGTCACTCGGTCATTGCATTATTTTGGCTAATTAACTATCGATTCGCGTTTAAACTGTTTTTAAGATTAAAGACTACTTTGACGTCTCGGTAATTATAAATAACCTCGTCAAATAAATAAAGAAAATTTGCCTTTTTCTACTCACTCCAAGTGATGAGTTTAGTGTAGGCAACGGTCGCGCAACTTTCCTTGGCTACGAGATAGGTTACGTCGCAACGGTAAATGCCTTCGTCTCTTAAATAGATTTCGCGGACGTTGATCTCGGGCGGATCCGCGTCTAAATCCAGTTGGGCTCGAGGAGTGGGTTGAGTAAAGTCTCCGTCCGCCATGTCCACGTCCACCGTCCCGTTCGATACGGAGTAGACGTAAACTCTTTCGCCGTTTTTGTACACTTTGATGCTGAATACCGGACTGGTGCACGAATCGATGTCCACGTCGCAAGGTAATTTGGCCGCATTTCCGGCTATGATCGTCACCTCGCGAGTTACGGATGCCTCTGAAAATTACAAATGGCCGTTATTAATACGATGCGAAATGGCAATTTAAATGGCGGAGACAAATTATAAACAATCGCAACTTGTGCGAATGGAAATTTGTGCAAACAAACGCCAAGTTTCACGCACAACACAATTAGGAAATTTAATTCTGGTAATGGAACGCAAGTTTCTCTCAACCCCTTCTGCTCTTTATGCCTTTTAGTGGAATGAGAAAAATTCCCTAACCAAAACATTTTGCATACATTTAACCGCAAAAATTCCCAAAACTTTCTAATTTTTATTCCCCACCAACAGATGTCTCGAATGGCGACTTTAATTTCGTCTAATCTATCGAACTGTCACTTTTCCTCTCGGGATGGAATTTTTTCTTTCTTTTTTTATCAACAAATCACGTAAATAATTTCCCCACAATTCCCCTCGCAATTATTTTAGCGCAACTGGAAAAAATGGAGAAAAATGCAAATTCCAAAATGCCAACAACAGCGGCGAATAATTACCATTTGAATGAGTTTCTCACCTTAAAAAAAATTTTATGAGTCGAAAAGTAGTGAGGGAAGCGGAGACTCTAATCAATTTCTATTTTCATCCCTCAAACACCCGTGAGCAAAACTTTCTCATTAAACGGTTCCACATTGCACCCTCCGGTGCGCGCAAAACCTAAAAAACCAGTAAAGTTTTAAAAGACGAAAAAAAGGTGATTTGCCGCAACAAAAGAATTTGTTATTTTAACGAGAGAGGAGAAAAATCCGACGAAACAATGAGTCGGGGGCTTTGGTTGTTCGTTTAGGGAACTCAAAGCTCAGCTTCGTTATTCGAGATAAAAGAAAAGAAAAAAAAAATAAAACTTTTTTTCAAAATAATCGATAAAAATTTCCTGTTTTTGTTATTTTAATATTTTAGATAATTTTTAAATAATATTTTGTATTTTATTATTTATCTAGCGATATTGGGCTCAGCTGCAATGCGATAGATTCATTTGTATTTGGTGCAAAAACGTGAGTTGAAAATTAAAATTCTAATCAATAACTCAACTTTATTTTCATCAATAAAAATAAACGGTCAAAAATTTTATTATCCTCATTGAAACGAGGATAGTAAAAGTTTTTGCATTTGCCCAACAGTCATTATCCAATGCGGAGTCGAGTTTAAGAAGAAGACATTGAAAAGGAGTTTACGCTAAACTTATCCATCTGTTCTTTTTCTCTCCTTTCGCTCTACCGACATCCAAAGCGATATACCTGACTTTTATTGATTCTCTTTCTTTTACTCTCTCTCCACATCACAATTTTCAAATCAGCTCAACAGAGCGAGAAAAAACGAAAGAGAAAGTCACTTGATATGCCAACCAGGTTTACAAGTCCAGAAAAGATAAGATTTCTTCACTCGTGTGCCCGACACATTAACTTACTTTAACCTTTCGACTTAAAACTGTTGCAAATTGAGACTTTTAAATTTAAAATATTATTCATCAGCAGATTCGCTTTAAAACTCGGCTCAAAATAATGTGAATGGAAATGCGAATTAAATATTGAAATTATTCGCTCCAACTTTTTTGTTGCGCAACTGCCAAATTTACATAAGCTTTAAGCAGCGGATTTAATTCTTTTGTCCTTCCGAGGACGTTTGCACGCAAATGTGACGATAGAAATCAATTGGTATTGGCGGTGTTACGCGCTCCGAAAATCCCTGATTTGGACCGCAAACAAAATTTACATAAAATCAATCGATTCTGCCGAAAATCAAAAATAGCAAAACAGTAAAGAAAAAATATTTACAAAAATTCAAACCCTACAATCGATTAACTCCGAAGCATTTTACTTACAATCGAGGCGTGAGTCGATGACAACTCGGTGGTGCGGAATCAGCACCAAACGCAGCTGCGCACCCCGAACAAGAAAAAAAAATAATAAAAAAAATAAAATAAAATAAAAATAAAAAATACAAGCAAATCCCCGAGCCGTAAGACGGAGCTGACTAAAGCCCCACACATCTAAAAGTGTGTATAAAATTCCCTTCTACGACTCCCTTCATCTACATACGTACGTTGCGCCACTCTCGACTTGTTCACGCAGGTGTTTGATGGTTGACATTTCGTTGCAGGAGTCTCCAGACACTTTTTTTTATATTCTTTTCCCTTCCCCTCGGTTTTACTCAGTCAATACGAGTCACCCGTCGCATTATCATTCGGTACAAAAGAGTGCGAGAATTAATTTAAAGAGAGGATCGATCTTTTATACATTTTAATTAATTGTTATTATAGAGGAAGCCACACCCAAAGTAATTGCAATTTATAAAAGGAGGCGGAAAAAGACAGAAACAAAGCAAAGTGTAAAAGAAATGAAGCCACCCTCACCTCGTACGATGCAATTAGTCTTGATTAACGAGACCAATTAAATCGTACCGAGACACGACCGAGTTTAAACTGCGGCTAAACGCAAATACCTTTAATCGCATTAACTCTTTTGGTTCGAAATAATCTATTAACTAATTAATGAAAGCATTAATATCTTTTCCACAATTGTATTCCCGATACAATAATATATTGTTTCTATTATTTCACGTTCCACCGAACTTATTAAGCGTTATTAATTCTCCGGGTAGTAGTCCCCAGTGGCACTTTGGTCTAACCCTAAAACTGGTTTACAAGGTCGAAAGAAAAGAAAAAAAAAAAAAGAATTAATGAAAAGTAAGTTTGGGAAGTTCCCGAGAGAGAATTTTTCAATGTGAAATTTTTTCCAAAACCAAATTCGTTTATTAAGGGAGAAACTCGTTGATATCACGGCAGGTGTCAACACTCGCCAACCCCATTTGACTTCCATTAGAGGAAGGATGAAGGGGGTTGGGGCAGCGCCAGATGACGGCAGGAAGAGAAAAGTACGCCTCGCTGACCCCCTCCCAATGGCAGCTGCGAATCACAATGGGTGAAAGGGAAGAAGGTGAATTTCCCACCTGGAGCCAACGTCTCTCTTTAAATTTTTATATTCCATTCCTTTATTGAATTTCTCAAATGTTTGAATTATTAATTTTGAATTTTTAGTTTGTTTACTTGTTTTCACGTTATTAATTAAAGTTATACGAGGCGTCAAATTACGCTTTAATACCAAATTGCGATAGAAAAATATGAAAAAAAAAGGAAAAAAAAATAATCTAAATCCCGTTTCTTTTATTTATTTTATTTTTTTCCACTATAAATCTCACCGGCATTCGCATGGCGTGTCTCACTCGGATAACTCATTTAATGATAGCCATTGGCCATTACATCCAAATCCCACGACAAACGCCGGATGTTCAACGGACCACCGAAAACCAAACCGAAAAAATAAGAAAGGAAAAAAAAATCATTTTCCTTTCCAACAAGTCGAGCATGCCGTGATTTTTTAAATCCGACTCGGCTAAAAAAATCCCCAGTGGATTATCCCAGTGGAACCCACACCGCAATTGGCCCAATGCCATCGACCTCCATAATTTTCATCCTAAATAAAACCGCATTTGATTTGACATTGCAAAATTTAATCTCGTCCAAATTTTCGAATTTTCCAATTAATAAATGAATAGAACGGAAGTTACGTTCGAGACCGGTCTTTGATGGTGGTTTTTAGAGGATGGAAATAGAGGCCAATTGAGTTTATTTTCGGAGGTTAAACGAATCACCAAACTTAGTATTGCGCCAAGAGGAACCCGAATTATAAATAGAAAATGCAGACAAGGTCTTTGATTAAATAAATAACTTTTCTTTCAACAAATTCTACAAAACTTAAAATTTAACTTAAAATTTAAATAAAACTCCTTAATTAAAAGGTAAATTCAACTATTTTTTCCACTCCTAACTTCAAATTATCGATTCGACATTTTTTATCCTTTTATTTATTTTTCTCTTTTTTCAAGTTTAAAAAAAAAATAAATTTAAAGTGATTTATCACCGTTTCCCTTTTCGGTTTCGACTGATAAAACGTTATTTAATTTTTTGTTATTAAAACTTTTTAAAAAATTATTTACAAAATAAATGTTTTTTCTCGTTAACAAAGTGTATCGAGCAGCTGTTTGCGTCGTATAACGAACGACAGGTGGACATAATGTCTTAATGCTATTAATTTCTCCACAATTCAAATCGCATTAAATTCAAAACAGTATCTAAATTAAGCACGAACATTATAAAAATAACCGAAAAATCGAGAACGGAAGTTCTCGGTGACATCACCTAGCTGGGATTAGCGAGTTTGTTAATCCGACTTACCAGTGGTCGAGAACGATGACACCACGTGGATGGTCGTCTTCATCCATAGTATTAATAACAGTGTTCTGAGTCCATTAAACCCCATGGTTCGATCGGGTTTTTTTTTTCTTTTGATTTTCCACTCTTTTGTTTTTCTCTTTTGATTTTTTGATGGATGGCGGTAGGAAACGAGTTGAAAATCACGGATTTGTCATCGACGAGATGGAGGACGTATGACATCCATCCGAAGAGTTCGGCGCACACCTCTCGCTCTTGAATCTCATGGCCCAGTCACGCTGCACAGACTCCCTTCTGGCTTCCGCACCGCCCGACACACACATTCCTCGCTTCTCCACCACGGCTACGGTGGCGCCGCACTAGTGGCCAGACGTTCAACTAATACTTTTTTTTTAAAAAATCTGCAAGAAAAAAGAAATTTTTTTAATTACTTCGATATTTTAAGTTGGAATTTTCGAGTTGAAAATATTTTAAGCGTTGATAAATGTGGAATTTGTTTATAAAATCATATTTAAAAAGCACTCGAAATAACTCGCGCTTTAATTACCGACGAATATAAAATCTTGGAAGCAAACAAACCCATCGACTAAACTGTCAACACTCGAAACGCAAACCGCCGACCTTGCTCGTTTAATCCCCCCTCAGACGGCGCCACCGACCCAACGGATTCTAGCGCGACTGCAAATCGAAGAGAGTTAGTATCGAGCATGCCGGGAAGACAAGTGGGGCCCTCGGTCGGTGCTCGCACCAACTTCGGCCTCGACCAGGTGGCCCCATCCCGACTCGAGCGCGGCACGGCGGAGGGACGAGGCAGAGATGCGGGTCCCAGTGGCATCAGACGGGTACAGGGCGAGTGGCTGATCGCGTCGCACACTCCATCCCGATCCAACACTATGCACTGGATACCCATTACACAACTTTGCCGTCGACGGGAACGGAGAAACACGTTGGCCACTACCGTACTATTTTCCTGCCTTCTCGCACTATGCGGTAAGTTTCGTTTTCGTTTCCTTTAATTAATTCTCGGGTCGAGAGGGGGAGAAAACAACAAATTTCAAATTTTAATTAAAAATTGCAAATAATTTTTTATTTTTAAAATTACTTCTCCATTCATTTCCCAACCCATCAGCAGCTGTGCCACGCGCCAGTTGCTCGTAACCCCTCCCTCGTCACCCCCCCACTCGGAGTCCAGGTGGGCACCGATAATATCCCCCTACCCCTAGACCTTAATGCATCGCCTGACAAGTCGAGCAGGTGGGGACCGAAGCAGATGGACGACTGTTATAAATTATAAAAATTTATATCTTTAAAAACCGATCGTTTTATCCGACTTCTAAATTTAGAATAGAACTAGGTGAGCATTTCCGTCGAGACTAAATTCTTAGCCAATTTCTATGTTTAGAAAAGCAAAGCGAAGGAAAAAAATGTATTTAAATTATTTTCATTTAAAATTTTTTTTTTAAAAATGTTTAAAATCAATTATATCGATTAGTGGTTAGTGCTATTTATTTATATATTTAAAATAATTTGAATTTTGTTTTAAGAAAAAAAGAAATAGGTTAATCGATAGGAAATGCATGTAAAGTAGTGAGACTATATTTAGTGGTGAGCAGCTGGCCATTGCCAACTAAGAAATTGTTTACACGGCTTCCTGTCTGCATCAGCTGCATTTTGCCCATTGGGACGGTCCACGACCACCCCACTCATTATCGTGTCACATTCGTTTCCCCTTCCTCTCATTGTCTGTGACTGACAACCATTCACATATTTTTGCGTGCAACTTTATCCACGTGCTCGTTGTAAAGTACATAAAATATATTAATGGCCAAAGAAATTATTTTTTCCCCAATCTAAAAGTCGATTTAAATTGAATTTTTTTTTCTTACTTTGTGGTAATCGAGCGAGTTTCTAATGGTTATGTAATAGAATTAAGTGTGTCAATTGAATGATTATTCTTCCTGCGTATGTGTTATGTGTTGAGAGGGCATTAATTTAATCCGTTAAAAAACTGTTAGTCGAATCGACTTTTCCCATCGACTCACGAAATGTGCATTAAACACTGTTAAAAATGAATTTCCAATTGACTAATGCCGGCGAGATCAAATAAATAAAACCCTCCCAGTTGCAATAAAAATTTCAATATTATCAACAATACTCGTTTGGCATTGCATTGTAATCAATAAGTAAAAAAAACACAACGCCCTTTACCCCTCCCCTTTACAACCGCAAAAGATCCTTCACTCGACCTCCATTAGCGATCAGCACATTCAATCAAACTCGATCGGAACATCCGGTGACGGAACCCGCAGATGGTGCTCCTCGCATTATACCATTGTCCTGCTGGGAGGGTTTAGACGACATTTGCCAACGACCAAACCGCCCTCGAGGATGAGAAAAGAGCCATCGAGCAGACCACCTGTTGTACGGATAAAGTGAACTTCTTACGTACCCTCGAGGCCGATATTCACGAACGTTAATTCGTATCGGCAAGTGCCATTAGGGGGCGCTAACGTAACGTCGATCGATGCATTGCGAATTGTCGAGACAAAGAGGTGGATGAAACAAACAAGTCTTTTCGCACGAGGGGTTAAACGAAGCTTCCGAGTGTGGGAAGACGAACAACTGCGGAGCAAATTTTTCGCGTATTGTAATTTATAAAGAAGAATAAATCGCTGGAGGATGGCCAAACGCACGAACCAATAAATGAAATATCATTGGACGAAAAGCAACAATAGTTGGGACTGTACGCACTAACGAGGAAGAGGAGCGAGGGAAGGGCGGGTGTCGGGGCGGGAAAAGAGGTTGAACGGAGGTGTGCCCGGCAAAGAGAACACTTTTCCGATGGGCAACCCCCGCCACTCGCGATCGATTCGCGAGAAGAACGAGTCCGAAAAGTATCTCCGACGTCTCGACGATCAATCATTTTCTTCTTTTCGAATTGACAAATGGCCGATACAACAATTTAGGTGCCGATACCGGAGTCGCGAAAGAGGATCGAGCTCTTTGCCATGCAAATAAGACCGAGTGACGAGTGTGTTTGGAAAATCAGGAAGCATCTATCGATTCGGTTCTCGCCACGCCAAACCTCGCGCCTGTCATCCTGCCAATCACATCCAACACGTGTTTGCCAGTGACGATTGCCACCATTCGGCTTCCGAGGGAATAGAGGATTTTACCAATTTGTACGAGTTAAACGTTAAACGACAAAAGTTCTTGCGAGTTATGCATTCTACTTTCTAACGAGTCTTGCAGATTTCTGTGGTAAATTTCTGTTGACTCTTTTACATTTTTTTCTCTTTCATTAACTCGCAATTAATCCGAATCCTATAAAAAAAGAAGAAAAAAGTACAAGACCAGACCTGCTTCCTTTAATTAACTCGCACGCCAGTCGAAATTGTTCGACTTTTATACGAATTTCGAGAGTAAAAGAGAAAAAGAACAATTGCAGTTAAACATTATTCTTGTACGGCTCATGAAGCAAACCTTTAAAACACGATTTAACGCTTTGATTATAAACTTTTTCCTTTTATTATTTTTCTTTTTTCACTGGTTTTTCACTGGGTTGCACACACACACACCTTTTTGCAATTCTTCAAAGCTTTCTCCCGAGATTCGGTCCCTTTAGTACCTACTTTGAAATACTTTTCCCTTTAGAAGCCAATATGAGCGCGTTGACACGGGCTCGTGAGTGGGGGATGGACCCAGATTCAATTTAATACAGGGTGTATCTCCTTAGGGTAAAGCGAAATAAAAAAATAAGACTAGGGGAAAGTGATAAATTACAAACTGCGTCTACGTGCCGACGTTTCGAATATCCTTTTGCAGGTGACGTGCAACCCCCAGACGCTTTTGTTTCTCGGCAGCCAAATCTTAAAACCTGGCGGGGGCGATGAAGTTGTCATTTTAATTCTCGTGCCATAGACAATAGCGAGAAGCCGAGCTACTTTAATCCCCTTACGGAAAATCGGATTAAATATTAAAGGAGGATTGAGTTTCTTCTTAAAAAAAAGTGACAATTTTCATTTTGCTCGAGACTCACGAGTAAATTAAAACTTTTCCCGTTGCACAAATCGATTATATCGTACTGACCCATTGTTATTAAAGGGTTTTGTTTCTTGTTTTTTTCCGCGTCTTAATTTATTTCGGTTATAAAATGTTTGCTTAGAAAAAGAAAGGACGCGACGGAAGGAAGGAAAAAAATTGGCTCGACGAACCGGTTCGAAGGAAATGACAAGTCTCCTCACTCATCTCCCAAGACGCAATTTATCTCAAACAAATGACTCCGAACACAAGCAGCATCTGAAAAGACGAGTTTGGCGACCCTCATAATTTTCTTTCGGGATCAAAAAGAATTGCTCGATCCGGTGATAACTGGGAAAAAGAAATTCAAACGGCCCCTATGACTTTGCCAGGTCGAGTCAAAGGTAAAGAAAAGAGAGAAAAAAAGTATTGGTCAAAAGAGTTTAGAATCCATTATTGACATAAGGAAGCAGACGAGTAAACAATGTATCGATTCGACCGCCATAACCTATCGGAACTTAACCAACAAATTGTATCGAAATTATTCACGCGTATCGCCAGTGCAAAAACACTTAGCAAATATTCAATTAAATACGCCCGAGTTTGAGGAAATGGAGCGAATCAGTGTTTTCCAATACAAATGAGGGCGTATAAAGAGGATGGTCGAGCTACCTTCATTATCGTTTGCCTTCACTTTAGACGGCACACGCGATATAATAAAAATATAGAAAATTGTCGATAAGAAATTGATACCTTTTTCGGATACGGAATTATTTACGTCGTAATTGCGTCGACGGTTACCCCTGGTCGAGCCAACGTCCACGAGCTTTTAACTCGATTTCACTTTGTGTTTGCGCATAAACCCATGCCATTAGCTGCACCTGGCACGTTGGTCGGCGGCAAATTGTTGCTTGTCTCGCTGTTTATGTGAATCCAATGAGTCATTAAGTCTCATTACCGAATGATTTAAGCACTACTGCGTCTAATACCTAAGGAGGAGAAGAAAAAAATGAATGGACTTTTAAAAACAATGAAAAACGAGTGCAACTTGTAAACAAGAGTTGATCCGAGTCGCTTTCGACAAACGAAATTAATGACCCTTAAAAAGAAATAAAAACGCCTTTTGCTTTAAAGGAACGAAACATGTATTTTGCATTACACTTTTCACCTTTACTTATCGATTCGTTTCTTTCTTCCTTTCTCTTATAATCTCAAACTAGCGCCGTCCGCTCGCAAAGTCCTAATCAGATTACGGCGGTAAAGGATAAAAAAAAATAAAGTATAGAAAATTCTCGACTCCCGTCGATACCGGCAGCTGAAATGCAGCTGAAATGCGGTTAATTAAAAACAATTCCAGTGTCCACGCCGAGGCGAGTTAAAAGCTTCGTGAGTTGGCAGCTCGTTTCATTATGCGACTTTAATCTCTCGTGTGTCCATACTTGTGCGAGTAATCATAAACAATTTTCCCTCCCATTTCCTCCTCTAAATGAATCGAAACGCACAGCGGCAAACCCTTAATGGCACTCATTATACACACACCGAACACACATCTCCCGAGCTGCAAACTCGTTCGGTTGGAGAGTGCACCGCAGGGGTCATCACATCCGAGCTGCGCCTGCAGCCATCACCGCCTTGACCTACGGTGTCCACTGTACTCTGACATATTTCAGACGCGGTAGATAAGGAGTGGTGTGGGACCTTTTGTGCGCGCGTCACACCGACGCCTCGTGCTTAGATAGACTGCTCACATTAGACCGTCCAACGCATCGTCCAACATCGAGTGGATTCTACGACCGGAGACAAAAGGCGACGGGAAATGCTGTCGACCGTACTCCAAAACAGTTAATCCGTAGACGATCCCAATCGAAACAAATCAAACCCTAAAGAAAAGAAAAAGAAATTACAATTTAAAATAAAATAAAATAATCATTTGAAAAGGCTTTTTCCAACTTACATCAAATGTAGATATCGGTCATTTTATGTGGCCACAAACTGCAGAAAACGATTTCGTTTTCCAATACATGTAAAAGAAAAGCACTTCTTTTCAATAAAATATTTCCCTTCTTTTTAAAATTCAATAAAATATAAAAAAGAATAACATGGCAATCTAAAAGGGATCGTTGCAAATTCTCTTTTACAGATAAAAAAAAACACTCAAAGAGCATTTCATTTGTATGTATAAGCAAATTTCCCTTCTAATAATAACAAAAAAGAAGAAAAAAAACTTCAATTTGTGCATCGGATCCAGTTCAAACTTCGACCCTAACTTCATTTGTTTTTCCCCAAAAAAATATTCAATTTTCAATTACAATCCAATGGACTCATTGCATTTTTTTCTCATTTTCTTTCCTCTTGGATAATTTATTCCAACTTTTTTTTTTCCCTCAATGTTTTCTTCGAGGCCTGTGGTAACCAATGCTTTCATCGTGTGTTTCAAACTCAGGTAAAATGGTTGCGAGCACAAGACCCATTAGACTCTTTAAGGTTTATTCCATGTCCCTCTAATGTTATTTTTTTTTCTTTTTCCTTTTCCCTATTGTTTTTTTTTTTTTTTTTTTACTTTTTCTTCTTCCTTTCGGTTCCCAACAGCAAATGAAAGACCATGAAATGCTTTTATCCCCATTGGCAGCAAAGCTACAAGATTGAATTTGAAAATCTTCCATCCACTGCAACAGAAACCTTCTCTGCCCTTTTCATCATGAAACTACTGAAAAATGTGCGCCACACCTACAACTACATTCGGTTGAGAAAAAAGTTAAAAAATTGCTTAGTTGGCACCTTATTTCTCTCTCTTTCTTTTACTCCTTTTTTTTTTTCTCAAATCCCAATTTCAGCCTCTGCCTTTTATTTTTTTTTCTTTGTTTTAATTTACTTTTTTCGTCTTTTTCCACCTTTAAACCGAATCCACAACTCTGTCCGACTTGGATATTATTTAATAAACTAAAGCTGGCAATTAACTTTTGAGTCGTTTATCAATTTTTTTCGTCTCTTAATTTCCAAATAGCCGGTTACGATGTAAATTGAATCGTAGCATAATGTGCTAAGTTTGCCATAAAGGCGTGGCTTCACTTTCCATTTAGTGTTAATGCACGGCCTATTAATTTTACACGACCCAACCCTAAATTCTCCATCGTTTCATCAACCGGTGGACAATTTAACCACGTCCGATCTTTTTTTTTCTTCTTGTTTTGCCGAATTGTCCGCATAATTTAAAACGATTCTTAAGTTAACAAAGCCACTCTGTTGGAATAATTTATCGGTCGTCGTCGACACGCGTACTTAAACGTCAATTAATAACATTGGCGCACGATCTCACCTTTTTAATACGAGTCGAGTTGTAATAATTACAAGTTGCAAAGTTTAGAAAATTTAAAAGGCACGAGGTGAATCGCCTTTGGTCATCCGTTTAACTCGTGATTACACTCTTAGGCGACTCGACAAGTTTATTGCATCCAACGAATTATTCGTTCGCTTCTCCGATGGGCACACGAGCGTCTCCCGAGGACGATTCTTGCCCTTCTCGTAATTCTTGTCAACAAACTAAGTAAGGTATCGGTCTCTCCTGAGAATCGACTTTTACGAATGAGTATTAAGTGCGGTATAAAATTAAAAGTCGAGTCAATTGGCGAGAATCCTCAACTCTGCAACTTGTCATCTTCACCTCATCTCGAGGTTTTATGGTTGAGAAAAGGAAAAGTTAATTCCTCGCACGTTCTCGCGAATAAACAATTATTCTAATTAAGTGCAATTTCCTTCGAAACGGGCGCTCGCTGTCAGCCGAATATTAAGCTCGATGATCAAAGCGACTTTCTCTCACTACGAATTATAAATGTTAGCTCGTTCGAATAAATATTTATCAACACTTGGGTTTAGCGAGTGTAAATTACAACAAGTCGGGCAGCCGCTGATGGCTTATTGATTGCCCTACAAAATACACCGCCCAAACTTCAACTCACTAGTCACGCTTCGTGTCAGCCAATGTCGTTTCCTTCTGCGACGTGTGCATGACACGAAACATCCTGAATTGAATATAAAAAACAAAATAAATAAAAATATTCAACAACAAAAAAATCAAAATTCAATTTTAGCAAATAACGACTTTTGTCTCGTTTCAATTATGGATGAAAGAAAACGAATTGCCATTTGATTAAAAGCCGTGCATGGCAAATGACGATGAGAGGTGGATCAGATAAAGAGGGGAGGTCGAGTGAGATGTACATTAATTGTTTTCATTAGCCAATTTGCTCGGCGCTTACTCTAAGCTTAGTTATTAACAATTCGAATGAATAATTTCCAAATGTGAATACAATTTCAATTCGGTTTTGAAAAGTTTTCACTCACTCGTATCATCAGTCAGCAGAAGCAGAAATCATTTCCTCTTTTTACCATAATAATAACAATACTCGGCCATAGTCCGTATTTTCCATCTGTTTTTCTCCCCTTTTTAATAGGCAAAGAGATTGGAACGGATGAATGAATAGGAATTTTCAATGAGCAAAAAGAAAACTTGCAAATCCATATATGAAATAAAAAATAGATGGAAGATGGGCCGAGGGTTAGGGAAAATAGAAAAAAAAGAGACTCGAGTGAATACAACTCACCTCAAATGGAATTCCTTTCATGTTTCAAAGTCTTTTACTTCTTCCTCCCATAAATGTAAATGCTAATTTATGGAAAAAAGAAAGAAAAAGGAAAAGTCTATATCGTTTTCAACGCGAGATAAAATTCGAGATAAACTTTTACTGTCAAATTTGAAAAATTTAAATTAAAAAAAAAAGAAAATAAGAAAATATTCAAAATCTCCCATTGGGATTGGAGTCCACGGTGTTATCATTGTTTGTCTCGAATTGATGCAATTTCAATTTCATTACACATTGCAGCTGAATTCACTGGGCACCCGTTCGAAAGAAAAAAGATATAAAAAGAAATGGGAAAACTTGACTCAATGAATTTTGTCGGTGTTGATGTCATCATTGCGTCGCTTCGCCAGTTTGTTGCCGAATGCACAATCACGACACTGCCTAAGACACAGGGATCGAGCAATATCTCGTTCCGCATAGTAATGACTAGAAAACTCGCCATCTTGCACTTTTTTGCCGCCATGTCGAAAAACGAATACATGAATAAGAAAATAGGCTTTAATTTGTAGCCAACTAAGCGATGAATTGTAAATGCGATGAGTGTTAAGTCATTTGTTTGACATTTTTTTCCTCTTTACCTAAACTCGGAGCCAATCTAAGCAGGAAAGCAACACATGTATATACCGATGAATTATACATGGGTTCGCGGGCCAGCGAGAGCTGAATTGTAACTACCCAACCTCCTAACGTATCTTAAGACTGCGTGTGTGTGTGTGTGTATGTGCTCGCCTTGATGCAATTTTCAAAACCGAAGGCACCAACCCCACACATTCGCCTGATTTATCTCGATGCACAAAATTCTACTCGCCTTCTATTAAGGCAAGCCACTGACGAAAAAGTTTGCAGCTCACACGTTCGCCCTCGCGAGGGGCACGAGAGGATGATTTCATTCCCGGCACAACTAACGAGGAGCAATTCCCACGGTGCATCGGTGGAAGGGAGAGAAGCGAGTGCGAATGGAACCGACACAAAAAATTTTCACGAATCAATCGCGAAAATGATTGAAAATTTTTCATATAATTAAACGCTAATTACTAAGTAAAGACGTTTGTTTTTTCCACCAGACTGCATCTTTTGGCGAGTGTTGCAGTTTTATTCCGGTCCGGGACCAAAGACATTAGGCAAATCCACAAAGCTCTCGCGATGCAGATTCATGGACACTAAACGAAACGGAAACTGCAATCGAAGAAGTCGTTTGTCAGGCGTAAATCCCGAGTCTTAGAATTCCCTTAATTCGTATTTGTATTTTAATTAAAAAAATTTTTTTTTTGGTTTCGGGAAAAATGAAAGAAAAACAATGGAAATTAAAATGGGCTTTACGTTCGAGTTAACCATTGGAATAATTAGAAAGCAATGTGGAGCGTCGTTGGCTATGACCGATATATGGCACAAAGATGATTCCTCTCCAGAGTGAATTTTAGAGAAGGCCTTCTGCCAAAATTAGCCAGTAAAAGCGCTTATCTCAATTCGAGTTGGAAATTTTCCATTGCCCTCACTGGGGAAATAAAATAAGAAGCCACCTCAATTTCTAGCATGACGAGATCCTCCCCGTGCAAACTTTAATCGAAACCAAACGAATCACCACGTGTGCGCGCAATTCATGTAATGTAAATAAAATCGTCGTGCTCCGTCAGTAGGAAATTGCGCGAGTCTCGTGAGACTGCGAGACTCGAAAATTATCGACTTTTCTCCAATTATCTCGTTAAGTCTTCGGCCACGACACGATTTACGATTTACGTTTCTTTAATTCTTAACTTTTCTTATTGGCACGACAAAACTGGATACTTTTTTCAAAGATCTAATTTCCAATGGTTTAGACTCGGGAGTATTAAGTTTAAATTAATGCGGGCTAATGTAGTTAAGTCGGTTAACGTAATTTTTTCTACCGATAACTCCATTAAAAGTTTTGACTGCAAAGAAAAAATTTGGATCGATAAAGTGTTTTAAATTCAGGTCGGATTCGTGAGAGGGAAAATTGCAATTTATTTTTTTTAATACATCAAAGTGGAAAGCAGCGGCAGCAACAGATATAGAAACTTGTTGATTTGTAAACCAATATCCGTCGAAAATGATGCCAACTTGATCTTCTCCGCAAAGATCTGGCCCTTCGCCCAATCACTTAACTCGGACGCCCTTTTCTTCACCGTCCACGCAGCAATGGACGCACCGGTCATCCAATACTCGAAGCTTTTCCTTCCCATTTAAACAGAGCTCTGCACCACGTTTTAAACACGAATCAATAGAAATCCGAGGCCAATTCCACTGCGAGACGAGGGAGAGGAGAAAGGCTGCACTGCCAGCCACTGTTTACCCTCCACTTCATTTCGGTACCTGAACAAGTTGATCAAGACATGGCTCGTTTACATAGCTGTTTAAAGATTTAATTGTACGTGCGATGCATCGACAATCTTTAAAAATCTACTACCAGTCATAGTTAATTGAAAATTTCTTTCGCTTTAACGTACAAAACAGTTTATTAAGCGTTTATTAAACGTCTATTAAACGTGTTTAGTAAAGTAAAAATTTAAACGACTTCGAGTGCAGATATGTCGAATGACATGTCCAAGTCGACTCGACTGCTCGCTACGTGCCACAGCTGCACAATAGGTGTCTTCGGTGGACAACACGGCCACATCATAAATCGTAGCGTTGCGCAGATCCCCTCTCTCCTCTTCTTGCGGCGCGTCGCATCGAGCCTAATAAATAAGTGGACGCGCGATTCTTTACACTACACACAAACACAGCAAACTCCTTTGAGTTGCCGTTCCTTTACGACGACCATTCGCCGAGAATCATCACAAAAATGTCACATTTAAATCCCGAACACGCCACCGCCATCGTTTTATCTGTCGGTTGGTCAGTGGCCAAAAGCGCTATTTATGACGGATATCTTTCTCGCTGACCCCCTAAGTAATGACCGAGAACTGTCCTCGACGACCGTTTGGGGATTTTCGACACCTCACTCGCCAACTATTCCACTAACCGGCAAGAATAACCAATCAGTCCGTTGCTCCCAAACACTTTGGAAACGAGCGAAATTTCGTCTAAAATGTCGCATCACCGGAATAAACAAATAGTCTCGAGCGAAAAAAAAAACTTTTTCCACTCGAATTTTCTTTTAATCCTACCTTTTTGATCCATCCTTCGGGGCGCATTAACTTGTGGAAGACCGAGGATGTTGTGACATTTTCTCGTTAAGTCTTTTCTTAACGCTCGCAGGAAAAAATGTACTTTACAACCCTCTCGACTCTATAAATTTCCTCGGGGATTCGACCGACCTTCAATTGCAATCTACGGGTTATTAAGTTTCGACTAAATTTTTAACCGATCATTAGAAGAAAAAAAAATCGATATCGCGATACTTTTTTCTACTTATTATTAATACCCAAGGATAAGTTCCGGCCGCGCTATTAATTGATGGTAGGCAATTTCTGGCTGCAAAGGGAAGGAAAAGAGTAAATATCGAAAATTAATTTAGATCGAGTCTCGATACACTCACGAATCGCCCAAAAGCACATGCAACAACGTCTCGCATCACCTCGAGTCAGTTTACACACCGATAACACTATCAATCTGCGAAGGAAGCTCTACATCGGGTCCATACTTTTTCACGCGAGTCAATATACTTTTTTTTATCGTCAGGAAATTAACTCGCTCTTTTTACCACACAAACAGTCCACCTGCAAAATAAACATTGAACAAATATATATATAAAAAAAAAGTTATTTTATTTAATCCAAACTAAGTCAATATTTGCAGATTCGTATCAGTTTTGCGATCAAAAACGAGTCGGGAATCGATTTTTTTTTTCCTCGACTTCTTTTTGTGTAAATAGAAAAAAAAAATTTTTTCTTATTAAATACGTGAAATTTTAAAATCTCTTTACTTTATCGAAAGAGAATTAGAGGGAATGAAAAAAAAAGCGGCTTTTCTATGTTGACTGTAAAGCTATTGGCAAATAGTAGTAGGTGAGAGATACCATCATTTGCTAAGGTTTGATGGTACGAGGAAAAAGATCGAATCCAAAGAACCAACCGAGAGTAAAATTGTAACGTCTTTTCGTACTGATAAGCTGTCGACACGAACGCCTTTAATACTAGAAACGGAAAAAGAAGAGAAAACATACGATTACGGATAGCAAATCCGAGTAAATCTTCTTATTCTCCTATTTCTTTAATCACATTTCGAAAACTTTTTCTATTGCTATTTAATTTCGAAAAAAAAATTTTTTTTTTTAAATTATTTCGTACAAATTTTACTCGTGCCAACGATCGATGAGATTTTTCCGAGTCGGCAACTTAATGAAAATGTCCAAAGGGAATGTAAACAAGGCTTAGTCGAGTTTAGTTAATCAGTCGCTATCATTAGTTGGCCATTAAACGACGAACCAATTAAGTGTCTTATTGTTTCATACACTACGTTAAAGACGGTCGATGAAAGAGAATCTTCGGTCGCCAACATTGAGGTTTGTTCGAAGCAAATTATTCAGGGGTCGAAAGGGGTCGTGTACGTACCGAATGTGGGATGGTTGTCAAGCGCAGCTGCTGCGATTTTCGATTGAAATGCGCATGCGACAATGGTGGATAGTTACCGCAATTTGTTATATTTGAGCGTAACTAACGACTTTAATGTTTAATGAGTCGAGTTTTATTTTTAAAAATGGATTTTTCTAATTTTTCGTACGAACCAATTGGAGGTAGAAAAGTTGTGATAAAAAGAAGAAAACTAGACGAGTTTATCGGGCGTGCAACGAGCATCGAGATCCGAGTCGAGTAATTCTACTGAGATTAGAGGAGCCTCGATCAACAGCTGTGGCAAAATTGTACGAAACGAGTCGAAAATATCGTATAATTGCTTAAAATTTTCCTTTTTCGATGGAACCCTTCTCGTACTTATGCGAAAAATACGAGATTTTTCGTCCTACTTTTAAAGTGATCTCTTTGACGAAGATAAAAAGAAGGAAGGTGGCAGATGGTGTTATTTGAACGCATTTTTCACGCATCTACAAACTCAAACTAGTGCGCAAGTGCAAGAGTGTAAAAGCAATGGCACCGAAGGAATTTCGCAATTTTCCATGCAGTACTTTCACCTTCGAGTGCTGCGTGTTCCTCTTTAAAGAAAAAAAAATAAAAAATAAAAAAAGACTTAAAAAAAACTTTCTTTACCTTCGGTTCCATTAGAAAACATTTCACATCGTAACACAAATTAACTTTACACGTTAACCCGTAAGAAAAAACATTTTAAAAAATTGATTAAATATTTTTTGTTTGGGCTAAAAAAAATATTTAAAAATAAAATAAAAAATTTTCTAATAACTTAAAATAATTTCCAAATTGGAATTTATTCATTCACCTCGTCAACCCCCACGCTTTGTTATTTCCCTTCCACAAACCACAGAATCGTGGAGCAATCACTGCAGTGTTTGGACCTCCATCACTACACTTGTCACGGCACACAAGAAACGGAAATACAATCACGTCACTCGATAATTGAATGCTACAGACATCCGTCGATAGTAAAAAAAATATTTAGAAGTTTATTTCCATTTGATATATAAGAATTTCGAGACATTGTATGGTGCCACGAGCAATAAAAAGAGGTGGACATGGTTTGGCGATAAAACTAAGTGGTTGGATACGTGCTGGGGCATTGTGGTAAAGAAATAAAAATGTTTGACTACAACTTTTGGAATAATTAATACGAGCAGATACGCCATTTGATGGACGAAACACGAAATTAACGTCGAATAGTGCATTAGGAAAGGGTTTAATTTGCATTTAACAATAACGAATGCAACGCACCTGTGATTAATAACTAAAGTTTTGAATGGTTTTCATATTGATAAAGCGAATGTAGTTTAGAAAAAAAAATAGTTTAAGAGAAAATATCGGCGATAAACAGAGCAGAAATTCTTTTAGCAACAAATTCCTCCCAGCGGTACATATGTGCAATCCCGACAATATTTTCCCATTTTTCCTTCCATCCACTTCCGATATAAAGTAAGTGCGAGCCATTTCTCCTCGATATATATGACAAGAGATCTATTGCCTCCAGATAAAAGCACCTTAACTTTCCCCCCGTGGACAACACCACATAATTTTCTTGCCAATTTATTGAACGCAAACTGCTCAAAATGTGAAAATCCAAAGCAGACCGATGGATAAACGAGATATATTCGCTTCCATATCGCTTCATTTTATCAAATTCAATACACGCCGAGCATCGACGTGCCAAATAAACACTCACGTTTGGTGTCGCAACAACCTATTTATGCTAACAAAAATATAAAAAATGGTGAGGGGTCGGATAAAGGCAAACTTAAAAAATATATAAAAGAAAAAAGAAAATAGGAAAAAAAGCTTTCAAGAACGAACAGAGAAAATCCATTCTTTCCTTCAGACAACAAACACCTGCCAAAATTCCCTCGATATCAGAAATAGTGTTAAAATACTCATTGAAAAGACCCTTTTTACAAATCAATCAAAACGAATCAAAATGACAATAAATAATTTTTATCGACGTCGTATTATCGTCGTATTTTTGGCCCGAAAAACAACTTTTATTGGAATTTGTTCGACGTTAATAAATGATTCATCTCAGGGCGGTTCACGAGCCCAGGCAGCTGTGATAGACAAAATGACAATTTCCACGGCTTCATCTATTATTTCACGGATCCAAATCGAATTGTAAACAAGTCAAATGTCGACAATTTCCATTCCATTCAATCCCAAATCCCATTCGAGTGTAATTACAACCGCCTTTTTTTCCCTGATTAACCGCAGAAAAAAGAAAGAAAACAAATGTTCCTTTCTAAAATGACACTTTAAATCGATTAATTGTGTCGACCGGCTTCATCAAACCGTAAATCCAACGTAGGCCAACAAACCTCGTTGCCCTACGTCAATCCGCTGCTGACGTTTTCCTAACAAGGGTCGAGAGGTCTCGGGACTCGCAACCTCTAAAAGAATCTCGACTTAATTGCGATGGATTGGCCAAGCATTGGCGAAGCTTCTATAGCGTTAAAAAGTGGAATTTATTTATTTTCAAAACGTTCGAGTCGATGATGATGACGGACGACCCCGAAATCCCATCTGTATTTACCGAGCGTGGGAAGGTTTCCGAGTGACCGTCAGATAAAAACCGATATTTTCGAGTGTGGGGATTTTTCCCCATTAAATTCACCTCGAAATAATAAAAAGATAGCCAGAACGATGTAAACGAGCGATCCCTTTGCAAGAATGGCAAAAGAGAGCATTTTATTTCATTAGTTGCAAAGCCAGCCGTAATTTCAATGGACTTGCTCGGTATCCCCACGAGTAATCATCAAACACGGACCAATAAACAGCCTCGTACGAGAGGGTGTAGAGCGAGCAGAGTAGAAGAGTGCAGGGCCTTTAATTTAGCTAACGTGAAACGTGCGAGGAGTCGTCGCTGGGGAAAAGGCAAGGGCCAGCAGGTGGCGTTTCTTCTCTCGGCTACTCCCTGTCGCCCGTGCACAAACTGGTCGCCACAGGGGACCCACCGACGTCTCCCTACACTTGTATTAAACTGCCGAATTCATTACGACGATAGTGGGTGTTGAATGCAACAAAAACAAGTCATATTGCGCCACTAGAAAATGTAATTTCGCTCAGAAAGAAAATAGGGTCAAATGCACTGGTAAATGCCATTTACTCGAATGTTTTGGCACTGATACGACAAAGAACTTTAATGTCGGTCGAGTCAAATTAGGAAATGGCATTTCCCATCATTTTTAATTGCTGCTGATAATCAAAATATTGTTGTATGTAATTCGAGATTCGATTGATATTGCCAAATTGCGAGTGAAATGTAAATTTCGATCGATTATCAAATCGCCTAAATCGGTCTCGGTGTGTCATTTTTGGCATTTGGAACGTAACATTTTGGCTTTCGAAATACTTTAGACAACGATTCACCTCGCAACTAATATTATATTATTACGTAATTACCATCTAACTAACCTTATTACATTACTCCATGTGGCGAACCTAATTTCATTGCTGATTTACCATTGGAATACCTAAGAAGATAATGTATCGCGGTCAGGAAATTAATGTTAAAACAGTCGATATATATGCATAGAATAATATAAAAGCATAAATTTATTTGATTGATGGCACCCTCGAGGTCTGGAAAATTGCAAATAGTTGCAAGATGCCCAACATAAAAAAAAATAACAATAAAAAAGCCGAGCCTCGATATAATCGCAAACACAAAACTCTGATATTAAATATGAAATCAAGCAAAAAATAAATAAAAAATAAATAAAATAATGTTTTGGTCAGAGATTGTTTTTTCCCCTCGAAGCGTAGAAAATAGAAAAAGAAAAATAAAGACTACATGTCACTGCTTTTTTGACAGCTACAAAATGTCATCATTACTCTCACCGAAGAGGAAAAAAATGAATGGAAGAGCAAAATGGCAGGACAAAAAAAAAAAATCTATTCCAGAAATGCAAAACGTTTGACAGAAACCTGACCAGAGGCAAGTCACGGTGATGCATAAGTATGAGCAAACATTGGGCACGTGACAAAGTCCAACCACTAAAGAGCGAACGAGATGGGAAAAAGAAAAAAAAATTTAAGCAATGCAAATCTTGCCCATATCCCAAATGCGTGACCACAGGCAAACATTTGCTCGCTTTCCCTTCAGGTAAAAAGTTTGCCAAACTAAAAATTGGCCACTTTTTATGTTAGATCAATATCGCATAACCCAAATCCCATAACATTTCAAATATTATTTTTTATCATAATATTTTATTATTAAAACAACAGAATAAAATAGAATAAAATAGAATAAAAAAAAATGTTGCAACCGCAAGAGATAATGTTTTGTTGCGTTGGAGCAATCGATGAGTTCCACCTCTCCTCCTCCTTCATCAGGTACTGAAACAGGTTCGCTCAGCACTGGGCTGAGCATTCGCTGAAAAATTGAACAGCCTGAGACGTGAGGCAAAGCTAAAGCAAAAGCACCAAACACGTGGGACTGAAAAATTCTAAATTTTTCAAAACCCAAAACCTAAACCCTAAACCCAGACCTCGTTTCGATCTCTCTCAGATTTGCAAAGCAACATATCGACTAAACAGTCATAAAATGAAAAAAATAAAAAAAAATAAAAAAAATAATAAAAAAAATTCTACTGCCACTTGAAAATGAAAATTTAAATATTCAAGTCCGACCCTGACTTTTCTCAATTTTTTATTTTTAGATACAAACCAAAATCGATAGTTTCGAGTTAAAGTTTGAATGGAGAAGAAAATATATTGAATTTGAATAAAAGAAGGAAAAGCCGTTAAACAATAGTTATTAAATTAGTTAAATATTTTCATATTTTTCACTTACATTTTTCGAATGTAAGTAGAAAATGTAACGTTGAAATGTTAGGTTTACTTTATTAGCTACAAAAGCCATTTGAATGCATAGCAACAACTGCATTTTATCTGAATTTTAAAATTGAAGCTCCTGGCAAAATAAAATAGCTAAAGATCTAAAGATTTTTGCCTCTTTTCAAAAATATTATTTGAAAAATAAAAAGAATAAAGTAAATCAAAAACTAAAAGTCGATAATACAAAGTCGTAAAAAGAAACAAACCACAAATAATTCATCGTAAAAAAACAATTCTCTTTTTACTGTTGCGAATTAAACTGTAAATTCGAGATCAAATGGGGCATGTTTCAATTTTTAAATTGTAATAAAAAAGTTTTACTCAACTATTCAATTGACGTACCCTTCGGACTCGAGGAACCGAGGGATTACGTCCGTCGATGCGCGGTAACTCCGAATTCATATTTAATTTATGTTTGTTGAAACTACATCTTTCGTATAGCTTAAAGACGACCTGGCCAATCTCGCACAATGCTTTAATCGTCGAATTATGTATAGGATATAAAACCTCATCTCATCTCACTACCTCGATTTACTCACAAAGTCGATTTATTTCTCTTCTTTAGTCGTAAAATTTACAAGACACTCGATGCAGCTCTTCAATGTCAAAAAGACGTTTGCAAAAACTAATGGTCGTTCGAAGAAAAAAAAAATATTACCTTAAATCACGCATAATGCAATCTTAGTCATATAAAAAACTTACTTAAGTCCCAATTTATTGCCAGGTCTAACATAACTCACTTAACCCATCGAAAAAGTGACACGTTTGGATTTGCGCCAATTTCTTATATACCGAAAGGAATTTCCTTATCATCCAAAATGCGAACTATAGATTGGTTTAAGGATTTATTTTTATTTTCCAAATAGAAAAAAAAAATAAAAAAATAGTGTGTCTTTAAAGCGCGGATAAAATTGATTGGCCTTGGACTCGGTCCATGTCGTGGATTTTCTATGGCAACATTGTATATAATAGTGAGGCAACATTTACTCGAGGGTGAAGAACGTCTGTGGGTCAAAAGGGTTAGCGCAATACTCACCTCGAAACCTCATCCCATTTGGTTTTCGCGTGGCTCCTGGCAAAAGCGACTGCCCGCCCGTACAATTTAGCCTCTCGAAAAACCTATGGAAATTAAATTTTGCAAACTGATTAAACAAGAGTTTGTAAACTCGTTATTTTAGCGAGTAAAGTAACGGAGCGAAAAGCCTCGCTCAAATTAAATCTCTCGGTACAGTTGATAAGGTTTTCCATCTCTCTCTCTCTACGTCGTATACATGCACAAGTTAATATCGGTAATGGTTCATAGCGAAGTCGTAATAACAACTCCGGCTTTACCTATATTACGTATACGTTTTGCTTCGTCTCTAGCGTTTTACGAGGAGCCTTCGGCCAAACTAAAATCTTATTCCTAGATGGACCAAATGGAATCTGTTTACATTACCCACATCCAAGTTTGACTGCGCCGATTCAATGGGAAAGCGACTTTGCATAATTCCCTTTTTCCTTTTCGCCATTGCGGAGAAATGGAAATATAAATTTTTCATGACTAATTATAATAAATTTAATACCTACTTTAAATGCCATTAATATTAATTGGTTTTTAAAAGGTCAAGCTAAAAATTCGCTTTTTTTTTAAAAAAAATTGTTTTTCTAACCGAATTATTTAGCGTATATATTATTTAAGAATTTATCATCGACTCACAAACTTTAACAACTTTTGCCATGTAAATTTGTTTAATGAGTGCGTAAAGTGTTGGTGGATAAAAGCGTGAGTCAATCTACGCTTCGAGCGACTTTAACATGCACGGATAATGCCGGCCTCCCTAATTTAAGCTGTGATTTTAAGATTTCTTTTCCTTCCACTTACACTTTTGCGAAAAGAAAAAAACGAAAAAAAACCCAGCCCTGCCCAAGTATGCGGCAGAATCGAGAGACTTCTAATGAAGGACTCGCCATTCACCGTCAAAATGGGGGTAAGCTCCAACAAGAAGATTAAAGACGAAAAATAAAATATTCAATACGTAATTAGCTCTCGCTACTCGGGTAACGTCGAACATCCCCCGCCGTAAAACCAGACCTATTGTTATTTACAAACACAAAACCTCCGAAGAAAATAAATTGATTTTAAATTTTAAAACCGTCAGATTTGGCTCTGGTTAGGTTATTAGGAGATCTTTCGACCCACAAAAACCAGCAACTTGTAATCTAAAAGCGTTACGACACACCCTTCATTAATCAGTATAAGGTTTAAGCTGGCCGTGCACGTACTTTCTGCTTGATCCCTGTAAGGTTATTTAACATCGGCCTTAATTCTGCTACGGGAGGTAAACATTGACCCTGGGGGGGCAAGCCCTTCTCCTACAAACTTATCGACCGGGGATATTTAACATGCGAGGTAATCATCCAAACACACGACCAACAGCTTTAATTCCTTTCGCAAAGAATACGACTCGTTCGCTCGTCTTCTAACGGCAATAATAAGCAGTGAAGTGAAGTGAAGACGTACACCGGTGTGTCATGATGGTTAACAATTGCAAACTCTTCTCCTTCACTCATCAAACCTCAAAACTCCTTCGTGGTTTAATTAATGTTATCAAAGTCTAAACTCTCGAGCTTGCTTAATTTGATCCGTGCCATTACATTTCTACAACTCTAGCACTTGGCAATTGGTCAAGCATTTTCTTTCCACCCACGAGACATAAACAACGAACCAAAGATGGATGTAAAAGCGAGCAACTTTAATAAACAGAGGACTTTCTAAATGGGTACTGCTGGATTTATGCAATCTTTTACGTTGAGTTATAACCTCGCCGCAATTATATTGCGGTAAGAACAAAAATTCTCACACGCAACATTATAAAACTCGAGACAGAAAATTTCCCCGAGTTTTGCATTTAATGAAGTTCTGCTGACAAAGATATTTTGATTGTCACACAAACCCATGGAAAAAAAAGGTCTGAAATGAACTCCACGAGATTTACTCGGGTGGGTGAAGAGGAAAAATATCTTGAAAGACGAACATTCGGTTACCCCGTGAATACAAAATAACTGAAAAAAATGTTTTACAATATCTCGGTTGCTTTTATTATTGTTGCGAGTTTTATGGTCGTCATAAACGTCATGCGAAGAAGGGATTTATATTTCTTTAAATATGACCATTAGTGCTAAAATAAAATTTGTATTTTTTTGTTTACGTTTTCTGGTTTAATCAAACGTTTACATCCAACATTCCGAGAATAACTTTAAACAATTTACGTAATTATAATCTAAACTAAATTCAAAATAAATTGCCGAAATTAGACTAGCGATCATAAGTTAAATACCCATATATGGAGTCGATATAAAAAACGTTTCAATTTCCTTTTCAAATTGTTCCACCTCAAAGTACATAAAAACAAGAAATAAAATAAACGACGTCGGAAAAAGCCGAGGCAAACAAAAAAAAAATCCTTTTTTACGTTATTATATACATCGAGATGAGTGTGATACAATAAAACATTTATGTAGAACAAGCAACTGAAACGAATTGGATCTTGCATTTATATTAAAATAAATAAAGGCATTGCATTTGCCAAAAGTAATTTCGACAAAATGTGTTCTGGCATCGAGTGGTTAAAAATTAAAAAAATTTCTCTAGCGATTTCGGGTCACGAATTAACCGAAACGAGTTAAAACCTAATGCAAAAAGTGTTGGAGCAATTAGGACTTTAAACTGATGGATTGGATTGGATTGGCACCAAATGCGAAATAAGGAAAAAAAGCAAATGTATTATTTAGTGCGAGTATGTGCGCTTGAGGGATATTGGGATGCTCGACGAATCCTTATCTATTCTTAATGAGAAGGAAAGGGAGGAACGAGCAAAAGATGGATTGAGTTTAATACGCGAATGAGCACTTTTCCCATCCGTTATTAACTAGAAAGTCGCATTTCTCTAAAAATTCATTTCCGAACTTTTATCCAATTTCGATAAAATATTTTTTTCTTCCCAAAAAAAAAAAAATTCCAACGATAAAATCCAATAAATGAAACATCGAAACAAACAAATACTTATTTGTACATTTTACTCGCGTTTGCTCTTAATATTAGGTCGTATCCGCCGTCAGGAATATTTATTTAACGTGAAATTAATGTAATTGATTTTAGCCCGGATCCATTTTCGTGCGAATCAATATTTGCATCACGAGAAAAGAAAGAAAAAGTAGCGACATAAGGAACTCGAATCTCTTTGTAAATAAAATAAAAAGAAAATGTGGCAATTTAAGAGAAGAAACGTATTCTTCTCTCGTTCGTCTTCTTCAATTTTTTTTTTATTTTAAACAAATTAACTTAGTCGGTGTGAATCGACTTTTCTGTTTATCCTTAAGTTTCTCGTGTTTACAATTGCTTTCGATTTGGCAAGTTCAATTCCCAAAATAAATTCCCTTTTCCTTACGTAATCCGTCTCAATTCCTATCGAAATAGAAGAAGATAAAGTAACGCCGTGTATCTATTTATAACATTTTTATAAAAAAAAAAATTTTTTTTAATTTTTTCTGCCTCGACAAATCTTAATTTAAAACATAATTCCAGTCGATGGAAGAATTATTAATCCTTCGCATATTAAAAACTCAATTTTTTTCTCTCTTTTCTTCTCTTTTTTCCTATTCCCTTTGTACGGTGCCGCAATTTGCGATCGCTTTTCAAAGTTGGGCATTTTGGAAACAAATTAAACACGAGGTGAAAAGTGAGTGCAAAATGACTTTACGACTCGAAGACACAGGTTGCATTTTAGCAAAGCTTATATGTCACTTGGAATTTTAACTGCTCTATTAAATGCTCCTCTAATGGTCCGTTAACCCGCTCGATTCCCGCCGATTTTCATCGGTCAGAAAGCTTTTCTTCCTCTTTCAATTCCATCTTGAAATTAGATTTTCGCACACACAACACTACAACAGAGTCCTTTCGTCAAACCACCCTCCAATTGAACGCGTAATTAAATTCCCTTACGGTTCGAGTAGACTCCATCTTTCATTTTTTTTTTGTGCCCCCAACGAGGTAAAAAGGGACTTTTTTTGCTTAATCAAGATTGATGCGCTTTTGCACTCTACCTTCGGATTCGGCAAAAGGGAAAAGTGGTGCACGAGTGTTATCAGTGTTTTAATCACGGGGAGGTCAATACTTGACAGAAACCCGGTAAAGCCTGGAGTGAGTGAACGGAGCACTCATCGGAGCCCAAAGGGAGATGAAAGTGACGACAGCGCCTGCTGTCGCCCAAGCACCGACGTCATAAATTCATGAGACAAAGGAGAAGATACAGACTTGTTCGAGACGTGAAGAGGGCAATAAAACAGGCGGATGCACTTTCGTTGAAAAAAAAAAATTTAACGAGTTTGAAAAACTCGTAATGTGTAAAAGTTTAAAGAAAAAAGCATCTGTTTAAAAGTGTTTAAAAGTGTTTAAAAACAACTTTTCGCATTTCTCATCGATCGATGAGAACCCTTAAACGTTAAACGTTTTATAATAATATTATTATTATAACGCTTAATAGAATAACGATTGGTTTTTATACGATAAACGAGATACTAAAGGAAAGGATTTCCGTCGACGTGTCCCCGAGCCAAAATCAATGGTGTGTCAATATTTATTTTTTATTTGCAAAGTCAAATTCATTAAAAGCTCGCAAACGTGGCCTGGAAACAATGCGGGGGGAGGAAGGAGAGAAGAAAAGACGAAGAGAAAATGTTGGAATCGAGTCCGAGCCCCGGAGCCAGAGCAAAGAACAATAGGGAAGAGTAGGTTAGCGCACTCATTTCGGCTAAAATTGAATCCGAAATGAATCGTCTCGTGCCTTTAGGGCCAAGTCGACATTAAAGCGTCGCTTTAATATTTTCTATTTTTCCAACTGCGGCAACTGCGATCCAATAAATCGCAAATCTTGGCACAGCCCCTACAAATTGGCTGTGGAAAGCCACTTGCCTCCAAATTAATGCGTACACTGTCAGATTACAGTTATTACACTTATTGCTCGCATTGATCTGCGCCATACTAACGCAACGGTCACCGATTATCCGGCCTCCGTAGCTTCTATGTTAATTTCCAATTCGCCATTCGACACGCTCGCTGCACTCCGCTAATATACGACGCTTCAACCACGTTTAATTGGCGCAACAAATTTCGCTTTTATGCTCTGGTCATCGGTCTGTAACTTATCGTCTTTCTAAATTACTTTTTCCTAATAAAAAAAATGCAAATCACATTTTTATATAAAACCTATTTGCAATTACGGAAGTCGAGAGGCAACTCACTCGTTTATTAGATCGTTGGATATACGCATCATTTTCTATCCTAACACGACATTCCTTTAGTTTTAAGTCCATTACGAGCTTCCTAACTCACAGCTACGAATCCCACGAGTGACAGGTTTACGAGCGCGGGGCTAAGATTCGCTCGGATCTGACACTCAACTTCCTGCGGCTACAAAAGACTAAAAATGGAACCAAAGACACGCAGTCGACTTCTGACCGACTTATGTTGTAATTCAGTCGTTTTCACTTCTCTAATTTGTTTACATCGTTTTCTTCTTTTGTTTTGAAAGAAAGGAAAAAAAATATAAATTCTCGTTGGCACCGCGTCAACTCCGTATTAGGATAGATCTGGAATTACAAACGAGAAACTTGAGTCATACATTTGCATACTATTTGCGGACCGATTCAACTTCCGGTATCGTTTCAACGATCCCATAAAAAATAAAATAAAAAAAATATATTCGCAGAATCTTCATTAAAAAATGTTATCATTACCTTAAAGTGATTCGTCGTAAATTTTATGGCGTGTTATGGATATCGACGTCATTACATCCTCATGAATGCCAAATTCGGTTATAAATGCAAATCTATTTTTTATCGCACTTGAAAACCGAAAAAAAGAAAAAAAAAATATTAAAAAACCGATGTTGCGTGGCAGCACATTTACTAACTTTTTCTATTTTTTCCTCTTTCGAACCGCGTGTCTCTCAATCTGACAGCCGGCCTGGCCATTTTTGCTTCCTCCTCCACTCGCATATTGAATTGCGAGCCGCAATTCCTTACCGAAATCCCACTGGAATTCGGTTAAGACACGAACATCGATTAGAAAATTACAAAAAAATAAACCCAAAGTAATTAATAAAAATGTGTCCGCAACGAGTCGGTTTGCATCAATTTTGCGTTCGAAATATTAAAGTGTATTAAAGCGATCGGGCGAGCAAAATTGAATTTCATACGAGCTCTACATATTAATTCTGGTTGCAACCAATAAAAAAGAGGAAAAACACCAACAAACACCGGTGACACACACACCTGATTCTGATAAAGAAGGCAGTGCACGTCACATCTATTTCCAAGCTGTAATACAGTATCAAGCCCACTTTTAAGAGCACATAGACAGTAAAATAAACCCTTTTTCACCATCAACAAATGTCACCATTCAACCATCCGCAATTCCTTTTTTTCCCTCCTTCTTCGGGTGAGGGTATGTGTTGGCAACGACTCCATTTGTATGTTGTACTAGCGGTGTACCCTTTCGAATGGAACGGTTCGTACGAGACCCGTGGGATGGATAAAACGAACGTTTCGAAAGGCCGGGGAATTTGGCGAGGGCCGAGTGGACATGCCTGGGGCTGGTCATCACTTTGCAAAATGCATCTCTAAAATAAAAAAAAAAATTAACGAAATTAAAACTATTGATTTTTTTCCCCTTTTTCAGTTTGAACAAAAATGAGAAAAAAAATAAGAAAAAAAGGAAAAAGTTGTAAAAAGAAATTTAGTCCGTTTCGCAGAAGCATCCAGTCATTAGTGACTCTTCCGCTGGGTTTAATGTGTTGAAAATGCTAAAGACAGACGAATTAAAATGCAGCATAGAAAATTGCTAGGAGCTGCCCGTGCGCATTATAAACCCGAATGATGAGTGCACACACAACACACTTTCCCTTCACTTCTTTTCCCACAGCACAGCAAAGCACTAAGCTTCTTGCACAAACTGGAGATGGAGAAAAGTTCGTCATCTCATCACACTTAAATTATCACGAAGCTTGTGAAAATTAAATGAAAATCAGCACTGGTGTAAGAAACGAAGAGGAGGATTTTGAACGAGACAAAAAAATATATTTTCTCACCTAATTTCCTTATTACGTCGCCGAGTTTGTAAGAAAGTACAGCTTCAAATAGAAAAATCCATTTCTTTTCCCACACGAGACTTTAACACCTGTTTTTGCTAAAACCCCGAGGAAGAAAATTCAAACGACTGTGTCTTCACGCTCGTTGCTCGTAACCGTCCAAAGAAAACGAGTTTTAAACTCGACAAACATTTCCGAGTTATAATCTTGGCCAACTTTACTTTACTTGGCCGACCGATCGTTAAAACCGTCGTGGTTAGCCCCTTATGCAGATTCTAACGAACCATCTCTTTATCTTTACTCGCGATTTGTCCACCGTCGATTTGTCGAAAGAACGGCATTAGTATTTCGTTCGTAGAAATCGACTTAAATTAGGGGATTTTCTTCCATCTTTTTTAGTCGACTTTCTTATCCGATCGGTCGAACGTTCGGCACGTTTTCTTCGATCGGTCCTGGAAAACATTGAAAAAAGGCATTTAGCTAAATACATGTTTATTCGAATTCACCCCGTGCATTATACTTACGTCGAAGGAATATTAAATAGAAATTCTCAACACTCGTCGGTGAGAAACGAGTCTTTTTCTCTTTACTTTTTCATTATGGATCGGTGAGGAAATTTATTGGCTAATTATTTGTCAGAAGTTTAGCACACAAGGAGAAAATTATTAATAATCAAGCGCCTCTTCTTGGCCTATACTTAATTAAACTCATTTCATTCATAATGAATAAAGTCGAGGTGGTTTCCTGAATGAAAATTAACTGCCTATCATCCTCTAGGTTAAATGGAAGGTGGGAGTGAGGGGTGGAGCAAAACTATAATCACTTTGATGAAAAATCATTTAGTTACACACTCCCAGGCAAAGATTAATGAAGTGCAACTCGAAACAATTTTTCAAATTACCAGTTAATGACTGCAAAATGTTTAAAAATAATTAAAAATAATTAAAATAATTGCCAAATAAAACTTTTCGTATAAAAATGCAATTTCTCAGCATCCAATTGGACTGATGGATGACATCAGTCTTTAAATGTCTATCGCGAGACGAATGACTGCCGAGCTATTTATGGGCTACTCCCTACCATCGTCTAAACTCGATCATTAATCCACCAGATAAGACACCCACGGATATGTCAGGGTCTCGTGGGTCGTAAAACATTTTCAAGTCGACAATCTAGCCATAAATCCAATTTATTTCCTTTAAAATAAATCGACACATTGTTACTTTAATATTTCAATTTGTAATACGACTTGGATTCGATATCCCACGAGTTTAGCCTTTAAGTCTCGAAAATCTCGAAAATCTTGAAAAGTACTTGAATAAATGCAACAACATTTTTCAAAAAAAATTATTTTATGTTTCTGGTACGAAAGAGAAAAATTTAAATCGGTCTACATTTTTTCTTCTTTCGACGATGGCAGTGACTGATGAAGGAGTTGCTGTTTCCAAATTCAATTTTTCCCCTCCCACGAGTGCTGCTTGCGTTGCCTTCTTACATTTCCTGATGGTTTTATCGCCGAGCCGATCAACTATTGTGCAGATCGGCTGAACCGAAGAGTGGCCGCACCGACCGTGCTCAATGGGCCGTGTACGGCCGGCTCGCGCCACTCGAAGGGAAAGGCGGTGAAAACAAGAGGATCACTCACATTTATCCGTTCGGTCGTTGCTCCCCACTCGAATCGCGATAATTAATTTCAAATGTAAAAAAATACTTATTTTATATTTTTACATACTCCCTCGAGAAGGTTAAATAATCGATGAAAACAAATAATTACTAAATCATTATAAAACGAAGGGGAAAAATTTATTTCTACGTCGCTCGATGTTGAAAAATCAATAATTTCCCTCACTTTCTTCTTTCATATATTTTTGAAACAAAAAAAAAAAAAGAAAAAAAAAAGGGGGGGAAACACTCGTCCATTTTGTAAACTTATCCTTTTTTATTATTGTCCCTTTTTCAATAAAAGTCAGAGAAAAGAAAAAGTGAGAAGTGCAAAGCACAATTTTGAACAACATCGAGAAGCTCTTTGTTGCCAATAAACGGCCGTGTACAACAACCCCATCCGCAAAACACTCGCTAGATATGTGACACTAATAAAACCAGACTGCGTATGAGCTTAAAAAAAACGAAAACGGCTGTTAAAAATGGCCGCAAAACTTGTTTCCACCTTATTTACAACGATGCGAAAAAGCAATAAAAAAGTGTTAAAAGAAATAAAAGACAAACTGATTGATCGAGCTGCGAATACTCATCTTATAGCCGAGATAAAAGTCTCCTCCAATAAGAAGCGAGTCAATCAATCATTCGAGTACAAACGTGAGCTAAAACCGTCGATTAATTACAGCAATAAGGCGAACGGTTAATATAAACGTTAAGTGAGGACAAATACCCTTCTAGTTAATCATCGACACCGGCCCGTGTCACACCGACGACTCGAATCCCTCTAGTACACACGACGTCACGTAGAGTCCTGCAAAAGCAATGACAAATGCCTTATTTATCCGTGACTCGCTTTCCCAAAGATCCTCGAGACAAATGGCAGTTGGTCAAACTCCATATTCTAATGGCGAAATAGTTTCCTCGTCTCTTTTTTCATACCCCGGGCGATCCAATGCTGAAAAAGTCTAATTAACAATGACAAAACGAGTGCAAATAAAAAAAAACATTAAAAGCAGCGAAGCCACATGCAAAAGACGAGATCGATTAATAAAAAAAAATAAAAAGTGAATATTATTTGTATTATTTTAATAAATTAGTCGAGGGCGGGTTGGAAAAATAAAAATAAAAGAATAAATATAATAGTCGTGGCAATAAATCATGGCCATTATAGGCGACCACTCAGACATAAGCAAACAAATAAAAAGGAAACGCGTGAAAAGGGACCCGGCACTCGTATACACGCACATAAAGTACGGTGCAAATGCCAGAAAAAGTCAATCCGGAAATTGTTCTTGTGTAAACACACAACTCGTCTCGTCTTGCAATTCGCCCTCCACACACTAAGTCGGTTTCGGTAATAACTTTTCCACCTTAATTGATAGTTGGCTGCATTTGTTGGGTGTCTATCGGGTAGGGAAAGGGGTAAGTTGTTGATAAACGAGACCATTACCTCACGAACACCTACCGAGTGAATGCGAGGGTGGCTGCACTTTGTATCGAAATTTATATTTATAATAATTTCAAAACCCGGGATTTGTGTGTGTTGTGGCTCGCCGTAAAATTCGCCATTACGCAAAATGGCCACCCGGTGCAAATTAATTAAATTTCATTCTTCGATAAATTATTTAATAACGACAGATATAAACAACTCGAGCAACGTTCGAAACCTATTCGAAATGCATCTCGGAGATGATAAAAGCGTCTTTATTCGCGTATTGAAAAAAAACGAAAAGAAAGAAAAAAAAGGTAATCGACGATTGAATTTAGTCGCAGGTTGGCAACGTCAACTCGTTTCAAATCAGTTCGCACGGCGAGATGGGGTGGAAGGGAGGTACTGTCAGTCGCTTACATTACATCTAAGCCACATTAAGCGGCAAAGGGATATTACAGCCTCATTTGAGCTTCAATTGGAGTTGCCAGACTCATTTTCTCTCCCAATGCGCATTTTGATGTTTGATCCACTCTCGTAGCCGTCAACACGACTGAGCCGTGCTAATAACGCACACTCATACACATACACACACACATACACACGAGAGGGAAATTAAGACATCGATGCCATGCTTTTAAAATGTCAGTTGGGAGGGAATTACACGCGGTCTAATTGCACCTTGCAACTACTGAGAGAGTGAAAAAAAGAGAGAAAAGAGGGAAAAATAGAGTATTTGGCGAAAAGACATAAACTTAACAATGGCATAAAATTCGGGAATTGTAATGACGACACTCGTTTCGAGCGCTTGCTTCCAATCTAAAAGTAGTAACTGCTCCCAATTAAATCTGATTTTCTCCTTAAGAGTAAAACCTTAAGGGACAGATATTATGGGCATCTGGGAACGAGCTTAATGAGATTTGCCTTACTAACCGAAAAGTACAATTTCTACAAATATTTAAAGCTTTTATCCCGAAAAGTATTGGAAAAGTAAGCGAGAAATCGATAAGTTAAAGGATCGTATCGAGTTAGTTTCGGAGGTAAAAGCGAGCGACTCGTGGCGTTAATGTCGCGTAAAATCCGCACCGACAGTCAATTAAGAGATTATCGATGGGCGGATCATCCGATCGAAACTTTCTAATCCTTTAACTCTGCAAAATTGAGTATGGCAAAAGAGAGGTGGAAAACGATCTTGTTTTACAAGGCTCGGTTGCCTTGTAACAAGCTCTTATTAAAGTGGCACGCGTCCCCGAGTGGTTGAGTTTAATTTTAGCGCAACATCCTACTTTTATATCCATATAGCGTTCTTTAGCGTTCTTTAGTGTTGTCCTAAAAAAAGAAAATAAGATGAAATGAGTGAAAATTCCTCTTCTTTTTCTGTAAAAGACGGAGATAAAAGTGAGGAAATAGAACTATCTACTAAAGTAGTAGTTGAAAGAAGCCGAGAGAATAAAAAGGGAAAAAATCTTTATTCATACTCTAGTGAAAAGCGGACGAGCTCCACTCGAAAACCTTGTGTTTGCGGGTGCGGGCATACGCTCGGTATGCAATCGATAAAAATCGTTCACAACTGATAATCAATTTCGATAGTTCCTCATTACAAATTCCAATGGCGACATTAAACCTCGCACCTGCCTACTTAGACTTACTTAGACTCACCTGAATTTTTCAGCCTTACCGACCGGAATCTGGGATGACAAGTCGCAAAAGGTGGTCAAAACAGGACGTATCTGCATTCGCTCGGCGATAAGACGATGCCCGTTCTCGGTTCCTTTATCGAATGTCGAAAAACCCACGGCGGTTGAATTCTTCGTATCGAGCGAGTCTAAGGGCGATAAATAATGCATTGTTAAATAGAAATGTCCTTCTCTTTCGGTCTCGAATTTTAGTCAATGAGTATCATTAAAATTTCAATAAGTCTAATAGGAAAAAATGGTCTCGTTAGGGAGGGTATTGCACATTAACAACAAACTCCCCATTGGGAAATCACACGAGAGTCTACATACTGTGAATTCATCATCTTAATGTCCCAACGTCCACACGAAAAATTACCTTTCACGCTAAAACTCCCCACGTCATCAAATATTTGTCACCAGTCGAAGCGAAAGAGAGAAAAAAAATATTTTTACCAAATTCTACTTTCCAATCTCGGTTCAAAAGGAAATTCATTTTTCTCTTTTCTACATCAAAGTGAAATACCGACTCGGCTCGAATAAATCAACAACTCGAAAGATACTTGACCACTTACTGCAAAGAACAAAAGTCTTTATTGAAATGGAATATTTAAAAAAAAAATAAAAGTCGACGTGGCAATTTTAAATGAAAATCGATTTATCAAACACCCCGTGGAATTAACGTAAATAAGTAAATATTAGTTTAAAATTAATTTCCCGTAAAACCCCTTTTTGAATTGAAAAAAGAAAATTTAATTATAATAAATATTTAAAAAGTAATTAGAAAAAAGAAAATCAGTTTCTCGATTCAATTTCGAGTGGAAATTCCTTCAAATCTTTTTCTTTTTTTCAATTTTGATTTTTATTTTTCCTTCCTCGAATGGAATTCAACCGCTAAACTCCGTCAACGTCACAGAATGAATCATTCTAAGATATTTGAAAAAATAATCTCCATCCCATCTATAATTTTGCTTTCTTTTTCTCCGATGAAACGTAAGCTTTTTATCCATCAGCTTTAGAAATCTTGCAACTTTTCTACCAAACTAAGCCTAACTCCTTCAAGCTGCCAACTCACTCTGATTGGGCAACTAACATTTTCAATAAAAGACCCCCTTCTGTAGATCACTCGAGAAAATGACATTTTCGACTATCGATTTTCTCCCACCATTTTTTTCGAAAAACAATTCTTTGGCCACAAAACCCCAAACATTTGAAAAAACAAAAACAAAATTAACGGAAAAAAGAAAAAAAAGTAAAATAGAAATTGGAAAAGGTGAAAATTGCTTTTCTAAAAATTGCCAAAGCTTCTCGCTAGCCTCCTAGTCCAATATTGATAGGATTGGCGAAGAAAACCCTTTGTAGATTGAGGATCAAGAGACAGGAAAGCGGGCAGCCAAAGGAAAAAAAAAGTCAGTTGTATCTCGGCAAACCAGACCCAAATCCTTTGACACTCGCGGCAAATAAGTTGCAACCCAACCCCAACTTAATTTAATCCCATCCTATTATTATTACTATTTTCATTATAATTACTGCCACAGTCCATCGACCAAACATGATTTTCGAAACGAGTCTTTTAAGAGCAAAAAAAAGTATATCACTCGAGAAAGTAATAACGCAACAATTCCATACAAGATTATTGATTGCTCGCAATATATCAAAAATAAATACGATACGATTTTAACGTGATCTGAAGAAAGCACAATTCAAACTTGGAATGGCAAAAAATAGATGCACCAAAATTAGACTTACAATACACACGACAACGTCTAGGTTGTCGACCTCGTGTCGCGTTTATACCAATTGGAATTTAGCTAACGGTTAAATGCATGAATGTAAATATAATAAATTTCGTCATTCCGGCAGTGTTTAGAGTTAGGGACCGACAGCAGCTTTAATACTTATAATTAAGGAAAAAGTAAAGTTGTATGATTTATAGACCGTAAAAATTCGAGATTTGTCGATAAGCAAACCTTGTTAGAACAACCAATTAAGCCTATCTCGTATAGAGATCGGGTTGTGTTTGCCAAGTGTAGAAGAGGGAGGAGATGGTGTTTTGGGCGAGAGGAAAAAGTTGATACCGTCGACATTTACACCGACATTACGCGAAGGCGACAGCTTGGCCGAGTTACTGTCATTGCTTCGTTCTGGGAGCCGTGCACGACAATCCTAAGGGACACATTGCAAAGATGCTGCGAATGAGATGCAAGGTGGGAAAATGCGAGACACTGGAAAAAAAAAAATAAAAATAAAAATAAAGGCTGGCGAGAGTTATCTGGTTGAGTGTCTTCTCTCGCGAGATCAACACGGTAGATAAAGGAACATGTTCAAAATGCTGACACGAGAAAAAATTAGACAACAATATCCAAGATGAATTTTCCTTTCGAGCAGCTGTCAAAAATCTAAATATTAAAGAATGGCGGCTAGAAAATGTTGTCATTAGTCTAAATGGAAATTGATTTTTCAAACAAACGAAAACAAATTAAAAAATTATTCTTTAATTCCCTTTTTCAATTCCCAAATCGATCGAGCGGGGGGAAACGGCGATAGATTTTTCATATGTCTATAATCTCATCAAATTTGAATGTCAGTCATTAAAACTTTACGACTAAAACTCTCTTTCTACTAAATGCATCTGGGTTATTACGTTTAACCGACAACAAATCTCGAAAACTTTCAATAAAACCTCGTAAAATTCCTATTTGATCCTTAAACCTTGTGCTAATATTTGTAGTGACAAAAAAAAAATAAAAATAAAATTTAGTTAAATTAAATTTAATTAAAATCAGTAGTAAATAAAAATGTTGTTTAAATATAAAATACAAGGTCGATATATAATTAGCTATTCATGCGCAGTTCCCGAATACACAGACCTCGACCACGCCCATTTTATGGAATACATAAACAAGCCTAAGACAAGAAACGAGTGAAAAATCATTACCCGAATTTTTTCTTTTTTAATTTCCTTCAACTCCGCTTTCCAGTTTTGTTCTTTGCATTGACCAAAGAGAAAATGTGGATAAATGGAATCGATTTCACGCTACATGTCAAACCGAGAGTTGCGAGTGCAGGTTTTAAGCACGAAAATCCACAAGTTCATTGCGCTTAAAACCCTTAAAAAAAATTTCTTATTTTTTCGTTACTTGTTTAAGATGTCAATTCACATTCGTGACAGGTTTTGTTGCATCTTTTTATTATTGTTTAAAATTTGCAAAAGGGTTGGGGGATGCAGAGATATGATGAGAAAGCGTGTGTCCATGTACACAATAAAGTTTCTAGGTTTTATCTAGGGTAGTGCCTATAAAACGAGATAAAGGAAAGTAGGGAAGTGCGCTTTTGCTTCTGTCTCCACCTAAAATCAAAGATAAAGAGTTGCCCACAGACAAAAAGTGTCTTAAGGACGAGCTAAATGCTAATAAGCTGATAAAATTACGAATTTCCTTCCTACCTTCGTTATTCTATACTTGAGGGAAAAGAAAAAAAAGTTTTCTTTTTTAAAAAAATTATTATTTTTACAATATTTCGGTACTCGGATAATTAACTCGTATTGTCTAACGCGAATGGACTTTTACGGTTCACCGAGTCGTATCACTCGGTGCCCTTTATTCGAGATTATAATTCCATCGCTCGCTTTTGTTGTTACAGGAGTCGAAGGTTTAGAGATCAAAGACTTTAAAGTACCGACGGTGGTCGAAAGTGGGAGCACCGAACCACTCATCCTGGACTGCAATTACGATTACGAAGAAGTGGAGAAAAGCAGTATCGTAGTCAAATGGTTCCACGAAACGGGTCCCAAAGACAACAAGACGAGTCTTTTGGTGTATCAATGGATCGCCACCAACCCACCGCAAGCATTGGCCTCACTCAAATATCACTTGGACATCCATTACGAGGCTTCTAGCGATCCACACACCAAACACAGGGCACTGAGCATCGTCAATCCCACAGTCAACTTGACCGGAGAGTACAAGTGCCACGTCTCGTCCAACTACGGCGACGACATCAAATCGCAAAGAATGATCGTCTACTGTAAGTATTAAAACATTTTCTAAATTTGGTCCGATAATTCGCTAGCCTTTCGACAAATTCCCATTTTCTTACCCAAAGCGTAAAAATAGACGTCAAAGCGAACGAGTCAATTTGAAATATGACTGATAAACGCGTCAAATATCAAATCGTGACATTTTTACATCACGTGTCAAGTGTAGATTAAAAATACGAGCGGCCGAGGGCGAGCCCACCCGGATGCTGTAAATCCAAGTCGACTATAAATTTTGTTGTGATTTGTACCAACCAATAAATAAACAAAGTGCCCTCTTATACATTACTTAGAAAAATAAATTAGAAATATTTGAAAATGAATATTTTTAATATAAACCTTTGGCGATTTTTTTTCAATTTACTCCTACGGTGGTAAACCACTAGAATTGCAAGAATTTCGTCTATTTCTACCTTTGCCCTGACAGTTAGCAATAAATTCTTATACCTGTAAAAGTAAATAATATTTAACTAAAACGAAACTTACGAGTATTTCAAAGATAAATCAATAAAAGCAGCTTCCGCAAAGTATTTAATAACAATTTTCAATCTAGACTTATCCAGTTCCAGATAAATTTTATCTCGATTAGATAAGGCAATAACGTACGGCCTGAAATTTTTTTCAAATTTCTGTTCCAACATTGTAATATCGATTCCCAACGGGCCAATGCATCCAACTGCGAGAAAAGAAAATAGAAAATAATTAATAAATGAAATTAAGCGAGACTCGCCATAAAATTATAGCCAAATGACCCAACTCTTATTAAACCTCCAAACTAATTAATTTTACCTGGTGAGAAGTGTTTGTGTGTTGGTGCAATTTAGGTCTCGCCTTTGTAATTCTGCCCTTCCTTTTCTACTTTCATCATTGCTGTCTCGCGCACACCCCATCTTTTTTCCTTCTTCCAAACAGTATTACACACTACATTGACTCCAACAAACAAAAGACAGTTACACCTTCCTTCTGCTCTGATTTTTTTTCCTCCTCTTCCTTCTGCTATCTACATTAGATGGCTTTCCCTACCAACGTGGTCCACGCACCAATCGACTCTCTTTGTCTCACAAACACTGCTGTCTTAATGATGCAACAAACTTACTTTACTTCAATGGTCTTTTATTTTCTTCCAGTTCTTAAATCGAGATTGAGCAATGATCTTTTTTCTTCGTGTACGAGAAGGATAAAAAAAAGTAGAAAGAGGAAAATAATGTGGCAGAAAAAAAAAATCTTTGCTGAGTTACGAATTCTCAGATCGTTCGACACACCTGGTGTGAGTCTACATACAATAACGAGCGCCATTATTATACGTAACCAACAGCTTTTTACGTTTTTAACAGCGAGTAAAAAAAAGTTGTAAATGACTTTCACGGCATTAACCTTAAATTTACTTTCAAATTTTTACATTACTTCATCACGCTAAAATAATTTTGACGCGATGAAAAAAAGTAAAATAATTTTTCTTTTTGCCAAAAATCTTTTTTTGGACGAGGAACTGTTAGTCATCCGAGCATTTATTTTTTTCAACCGTTTACAGAGAGGCGAATGCGAAACAAAATTGCTTTCTCAACGTGTTGCTCATAAACTTTACGAGTTTATATTTTCCGATCTTGAGCGAGAAAAAGCACAAACAAAATTTTCTCTCCCTCACTTTTTAATTAGTCACTACGTTTTTACGACAACTTTTTTCATTTTACGCCCCAATTTTATGCATATTTCTACGTGCCCGACACCGTAATTACGCTTCCTAAAACTACTCGCGTCTAATAAAAAATTTAAATAAAAAGCGAGCATTTTTTGGATTAAAAAGTCGATGAAAAACAAGAGTATTTCGAGTATAAACCGCACTTGAAAACGTCAATAAACGAATGGAATACGTAAAAAGAGAGATTCGAGGAGAAACAGAAGAGAGTCCATTCTCACTTAATGTAAGTCATATCCCAGTCCTTTAGAGATATCCCAACAGTCATTTTGGCCATCTGCTGAAATATGCATGAGTCCCGCACCCATCAAACTGCGCAAAGTCTTGTTATGCTGACTCAGCCGTCGGGCCCTTGTCCCCTTCCTTCTCCCCACTCGGCCGATAGGCAGCCGGGGTATTGTAATAAGAAAAAGGAACACGGACTTCAATCACCGTCCGAGTTTCCGAACCGAAGAAAATTGTCCACCATCGGCACAAAATCGAGTGCAGTAATTTCATTACTGCCATTCATATACCAACTACCGACACCGTCCTAGGCTCCATTTTAAACACATTTCGAGAAATTTCCGTTCACAATTTTTTGCAGGAACGGTATCGAAAACAAATTTGCTGCCCACAGGCGCAGTAAGCAATCAATGGCGTTTTGAGGTCGTTAAGGTTGGTGGTTGAGTGAAAATACCTCCGACTCAATATGGATGGAAATAATGAGCTGTAGCGCGCCACCAATATACCGAACGCGACCTGACACGATGGTAGCGAGGTTGCAAAGTCATTACGAACGGCATTCCACTCGAGATTGCTGTTGGGAGTCACGATGATGATGCTGCTGCTCGTGTCTGCCAAACATTTCCCACTAAAAAGATTCAAAAACTTTTCTCCATTTCATTCCATTCGACATATCTACTTTAATTTAGCAGCGACCGAATTAATTATATTATTCGCGCTCCGGTCCATTAGCCATTGAGTAGTCACATTTTAAGTGCCCGCGCGCATCGACCGTTCGTAGCAAAACGTACGAATTATAGAAATGCAAAGTGGAGTCCATTAGCCATTGCTCGACAAACTTTTGTGAGGGAAGAGACAAGAGGGCGAAGACGAGAGAGCCGAGAGATACACGTGCAGTGGCGTGTGAATAATATACGAGGCCACGAGCTCCCTAGCAAAGTGGTCATTTTTCACAGTAACTCGCAAATAACCTTCCTTTGCATCTCCTGGGCCAACAAACTTTTGAAGATTACGCTCGACAATATTGGCAAAAATGCTCGTTTCACTCGTTCATCGCTTTCGTCCTACGATGCAAGAGGGGATATACACACTTTATACTGCAAAACTCATTAATTTTTTAATTAACAACCCCCCACCTCACTCGTCATGTAATATTTGCCTATCAACACCATCCATCACGCATTTTTTCACGTATTAAAATTAACTCTACGATTAATTTGGTGGTAAACGAAGGATTTCTCAATGTTGCGGTACGATCGATTAATTCGCTGGTGCTATAAATTACAATGGTATTAAAAGAATAAAAAAGTAGAATCAAAGAAACGGGTAATTTAACAAAGTCTTAACGATCTAAATCCGAGTCGATAGTTATCAGACGAAAGTAAGGCAAAGTTCATTATTCTAATTGCACGAGCGTCAAACTGAAAAAGCACAAAAGATTTTTAATTAACAACTCAGACCATTAAGGACGAGTAATAACAACCACAACGTCTAAAATCGATTTCTTCTCGTCCCACAACCAGAAACAATTATCAAACATCTTCTTTTTAACCTTTTTACCTTCACTTTTGGTCACTTCCAAGATAAAACTCGCTTTTCTATTAACTGGGCCCAGTGGAAATTTGCCAGTTTCTACCTCAACCGCAGCATTTAAAAAAAAAAAAATTTTTATCTCACGTTTTATGAGCTCGGTGATTCTTCATCGTTTGCACTCATTATCTTCAAACTGCCATTAACGAAATTATTATCCCGAGAAAAAAAAAGCAAAATTCACAATCGATTTGCTCGAGGACGGAGGTCTTTGCTAACACACGCAATAGTAAAAATAAATGATTAAAAAGTGGCATGAAAATAAAAAAAATAAATAAATAAAAACTCACTCGCTTTTCAATAAACATTTACGACCAGTTGAATGGCTCAGTTGTGCAAAATTTAATGGTTAACTATTAAATTCTTGGGTTTGAATATTTATAAGCACGTTGAAGTACAAAATTTATTTTTAATTTACTTACAATTTTGAGGTATTTTTATAAAAAAAATTTCTTAAAACTTTGAGTATTAGCAAGCATCGCCTTTACTAACCATTCGCCATTGTAAGACGATGAAAGGGGTTTTCACCGACACCGAAAATCCTGCGTTAATCACGACCCGCTTTGGACACGGGATTTTGAAACCTTCTTTTGTTGGGTCTGTATCACGTGGCTTACAACCAGCAGTACCAATATAATCCTTGCCAATCCACTCCGTCCTAAGACTTAAGACTTATAAAAGGATTTCTTTTTCAACTCGCAGTTAATCAAAATTCGTTTTTATATATTACGACAAACTTTTTCCTTCACTTTGGCTCGACATTACGGATTTAGATAACCGAAACGACATTTACATTTGATTAAAGCATAGACAACAAATGACTTGTTTACGAGGGTTCGCTCTCATCTACTACCCTCGGACCGAATAAAATGCCACTTTTATAGCCATCGATAGCGAGAGAATGGTGGGGAGGGTGAGAGATAGAGAGAAAGCAAAACACATAAGAGTTTCGTGCCGTGTCGATGGATTTTGGGGTGTTTCCGATATGCCAGATGAGAAGTTGAAAAATGGTACGCTCGAATGGAGCGTAAGAGGCAGCAGTTTGCATGCAAATATTTCCGTACAGCCTTACGGATAGACCGGGCAATAAATCATAAAAGCAAACCAGTCGCTCCATATCGATCCATCAATTTCAAATCGAATTCTACTTATTTATGCCGAGATTAACAAACAACGATCGAACTCGTTAATAAACATGGCTAATCAAATCCTAGGGTAATTAAAAAGAAAAGAATTAATACGACTTAATTACACCGCAGCTGGACCTCTTTCGTTTCTTAATTGCGTATTTATGACGTCGTAATAAAAAGCGTTGCAAATCTACTTATTGACGAATTCAAACCGCACCGAAGGGACCTAACAAAGATAAATTACCCCGACATATGCGAAAGTCAATCGGCTTTAGTTTAAACATTGGTCGATTCGGCGCCTTTTTTCTCGCTAATTTGAATTTGAAGCGAATGGCGTGAGTTAGTGATTTATGTGGGCTGGACACGGAACGTCGCCGAGCTATTAACGGTTGGAATCAACGGTGACAAGAGCGCACCATGCTAAGTCCGCATTTGTTTGCAAAACCTTCACTTTCCCCCGACTCCCCACCACCTTAATTAAATTTAATGATGCAGCGCCGTTGCTGCAAAAATCCACGCTCGTATAATAGATTAATATGTTTTGCTTGTGCTGACACAAACTCGTAAACTTTTCGGCCTAATAATGATGACAACGAGGGCCCAATTTTTACTGTTGGGGGTCATACGAATTCGTTAATTGAAATCTTGCAAATTGCAAATGCATGTTAATTGCTGCAGATGGATTTACTTGTTCGTTGCACGCAAATGCACTTTGAAGCTTCAATTTTCCCTTATTTCATTAACTCGAACAGGTAGGGGGTCTTTGCTAACAATTTTTTACAAAACTTATTTATCAATGCCTAATTAGATGCATTTTCCAGATGCATTCGAGAGGTGAAAAAAAGCAAAAAATTAAAATTTCACCACATTTTTTCTTCATCAATTAACTTTAATTCCAATGACAAACGAGTGAAATCGAAACGTAAAAGAGAATTAAGAATTTATTAAGCGTCAACTTTTCCTAACTATAACTCGCAATTTCGATGCATTAATCTATTACGTGTTTTTTTTTCTTTACTCGCTACTTGCCTTGAATTATTAATTGCCTCTTAAAAGTAAATCCCATTCACTTTAACCGTAGGAAAAATTTTAACATCAATTTTAATTTGCCCCTCAAAGCTGTTGCTAACTTGGCAATCAATCACATTTATTAGCAGCAGAAACAAATTGCTTCGCCAATAATTAAATCTAATCTTAGCAAAATTAGTGACGAAAACACCTCGTTGTACCAACTCGCGCCATAAATAAATACGCATTTCTTTGCGACCGAATCGCAAAACCAAAATGGCTACGAACAAGCGATAAATAATTGGAAGCAAAGCTCTCTAGGGAGCGCTATACACATTTTTCCCAATGGAAACTGGAATAAAAATAGCGAATCTATGCAAACCCTACCGAGTGAAAATGAGTCTCGAAGGTGTTTCGGCGTACTTAGAAATAGTCTTATCTCGCTCGCAATTGTGCTGATGGCTGTTGCGCCGTAGCTCGGCAAGCCACAGCCAATTAGTAGGCCGCTTAATTGCATTATAAAAATATTTCCCTTTACGGCCAATGGAACATTACTTAAACTAATTGAAATAAATTCAACCGTTTTTTTACAAACCAACTGTAAAAGTCAAATGTTGACTTATTAAAGCTCTTCCAGTCGTTCGCGGTCGAGTTTAATCGTATCGGATTTACAAACCGACACTTTAATACGCCATTTGCCTCGGCCGATCTGTGGCGATGACGCCTAATTCCTAATTAAGGGCAACTATTGCTGGATTAGATTATCTCCTTCTTAATTCCTTCTTATTGACGAATTTAATGGGATGAATGGAATTAGCCGCTGGTTTAAAGTTTCCATCGAATCGACATTCCCAACTGACTGTCGCCTCCCTTATGCGTTGCGGTTGCTTATCTCGACCTATGATTTAATTGGCAAATGTTTAGCGAAATTTAAGCTCGACCGAATGAAATTCCTTTGTAGACGTTGTAAATTTCTTTTTCTCTTTGCAATTTCAGCACCTGCGAAGGACTCGAATTTAAAAGTTGTGTCGAGTTTAAATCGAGTCAACGTCACGTGCTTCGGCTACGGACTCTTCCCGCAACCCAACGTCGACATAACCGTCAACGATTCGGTGTTGGCGGTGATAGACAACAAAACGGACGTGATCCTCAAAGAAGAAGGTCTTTACGATATCGTTGGTTACAGACTGTTCCAATACAATCCGGCAAAACTACGAGACACGACCTTCGAATGTGTATTATCAGTGCCTGAAACGGCTTACGTTGTTCGCATCGAATCTGTTTTCTCTCCCACTTTGCAAGGTAACGACGACTAAAATCGACAAATGCATGTTTTTAACGCTTTGAAAGGAACCAATGCTCGTTATTTGTTGCAGATACAGACCCAATACCAGAAGCTAATTCTGCTAAGAGCAAACAATCAGATAAAAACAAGGAATCTTCTCTTACAGGTAGACATAATATTAATAGTAAGGACAATTCACATTTATTGGTTCTTTTCATCTAACGCCTAGTCCTAACTAACTTTGGCTAAAAAATTTAAAATATTAAATTAAATTTTTTTTTCTCTTACCTTTTAGATACGAGACCGGAACACGCGGACAGCACAAATGGCAATTGGCAGTCACATCGACGAGATTCGACATTGCTATCGATATCCAGCATATTGCTAATCTGTTTGTGGACACTAGTGGTGTGAAGACATCTTATAAAAATATCTTGTGTATTTAACGAAATTTTATTTGTGAAGGTGTTTTATATGCTGTCATATTCTTGGACAAGTCAAAGCTGTGACAAAAACTGCCAAAAAAAAATAAAAAATAAAAAAATTAAAATATCAGTGATAATAGTATAGCTTTAAAAAGAAAAAAAAGAAAAAGAAAAATTTCAAGGCCAGCCGTAATGAAAATACTAGTCAGTTTGAAAAATTTCTATTTATGTACATATAATTTCCCATATCTTAGTTTAAGAGTGCCTAACTATTTAATTCTTATTTTGTATCGAGAATAAAAAAAATAATTGATAATAATAATAATTTTGCACTTCACAATCAAATATTTCTCACGCTCAAATGATTTTTTGATTATTTTCCCATCGGTTTCACATTGCACAATTTCTTCTAAGGCCTAATTCAGTGTTTCATTAATACTTTTTTCAATTTTTCTTTCTTTTTCAAAACTGGTCGATTTTTTAAATAGGTAAAAAAGCACTCATTTGGACAAAATATCAAACTTTTTATCAACCAATTTTGACAGCACAGCCTTTGTACAATTGAAAAGAAAAAATAATTTGAAAAAATAATGCTTTCTATTATGTGATGATGGGAAAGTGAACATTTCTTTTGTGCCATTTGTGCGCTAATCATTTGAAATCCTTCGTCAATTTTCCTAATGGATTGTTAATTCTTGTTTTTTGTTTTTTCCCAAATTTTTCACCTTTTTAAATGCTTTTTAATACCATGTCCGATACTTCTACGTGTATGTTTGCAACAATTCTATACATTTTTTTGCCTTTTTCACGTTACAATTTACACGAAAATTATTTCAATTTTAATTTTACTTTGAAATTTACTTCTTTTTTTTTAAAAAAATAAAAAAAACTGTTGTATTATTCAAGTTTGGATTTTTTAATTTACAAATTCTGGTATATGTCAACATATAACTACTGTATCATAATTTAATTGTGAGGTTTTTAAAATCCTGTTAACAATATTTTATTTTTTGCTTTCATTATTAATAAAGTATTATGTAAATATTCTTTCTTAATAATCCGTTTTTGCCTATTTCATTACTTTTACAAATAAATTTAAAATTTATTTTTTAAATAAATATTAGAAAAGCAAAATTAACTTTTTCTTTACCTAATATCTCATTTCGTGTTGCAGTTAATAAATAAAAGTTATTAATATACCTAATACATTGTTAATAACGAGATTAATTTCCATTTAGTAACAACAAAAGAGACATTGCTGCAACACGTAAGGAAATTAAAAATCAAATATTTATTACCTACTTTAGCTCGGAATAACCGCAAAGTTCAATTACCAATTTAACGTTTAGATTCCCTAAGGTTTAAATATGAATTTAAGTTGATAAATTTCGATTGAAATAAAATTTATAAAGTAATTTAATTTCGCCAAAGTATCGTAAGATGGCAGCACATACCGATGGATGTCGTATCTAAATAACTGAAATATGATAAAACACGTGTAAGATAATAAAATTCAATTTAAAAAATTTATACAAATCGATATTTACACGTACATTTCCGTTTGGAATGAAGATTTATGTGCGAATAGACGAACCAAGGCCGACTCACGCCATCGGACTGATGGTGCCATCTGAAATTCGGAACTGAAAGTTACAAATTACTCCTACGTACAAAAAAATAGCTACTGTTTTGAATAATAATCTTAATAATACATTACACGTGCATTGAGTGTAATATTTCACTACGCACCATTATATTTAACAATAGTCAAATTTCCAATAAAACTTTCATAGAAACACGAAATAAATTTTTTAAAAAGATTAATACATAAAAATATCAATTTAAATTACCTAATCACAGTCTGTGACATCTAATATATTCCTAAACCTTCTACTTCCAATCGTAATTTAATTGAAACTCTAAAAAAATTGCATGAAACCTATTGTAAACACAATTTCGTATTAGATTTATGTATGTGTATACATTACGATATTTACCATTCTTTTTACCACTCAAAACAAACAAAGAAACGAATATGCCATAAGCAAATCGATTTCAACCCTTAATCTTCGAGAATGTTGTTTAAAATGCAATGTTGAAATTTGTTTTACTTCTGAGTGTAACTAGAAAAGGTAATTAATAAATTAAAAATTATACTGCGTATTGAAAGGGAAAAGACTTTACCACCAGTTATCACCCGAATCCCATTTACCAAATTACAAACGAAGATGAAAAATTCTCACCGTCCTTCGTGAGGACGAAAATTAAAATGCCGCGAAGCATTTGAATTAGCCAATCGCGGTCGAGAAGAACGGAAACGACCGTTACGTCATCTACAAAATGGTGGACGATAATGAAACTGAAAAGAAATAAATGCTCGTATTTAAAGGAAATAAATAAAAATTTCACTCACCGAGAAGAGCCGTGGCAAAGCGTCAATTTCCTCTCGGTTGTCGGTCGGGTTTTCGACGCGACCGATCGATCGGAAAAGGCGGTCCGGTCGGGATCGAGATAAATCAAAAATGGTGGTATCGCTTCACGTACGAAATCCTTTCCATTTGCCCAAACTCATGTTTATTTCATAACAACGTGCAACAATAGATCGTGATTTATGCTCTTAAACCCCATCCCAAACAATATACTTTGACCTTTGGAAATAAAATAATATTTTTTCATTTATTTTTTCCTGCTTTCGCCTTTTCAAAATCCAACCGTTGTTTCTTCATTTCGTGTCTGACAAGAATAAACATTAAAAACATAAAATAATTTCCAACAAAACCGAACGAGCATTAATTCGCAGTTACCGACGCTAGATGTCGCGACACGTCCAAAGCTTATTAATCCCCTAAAAAAATAATAAAAATGCGCATAAAAAAAAAATTTCTTTTCAAATTTACACGTGGAAAAAATAAAAAACGCAATAAAAAACGAAATAAAACGGAAAATATAAAAAGAAATAAAATGTCAATTACATCGAAGTCCTGTCTATGTAAAAGCTTTTAGCAAAATCGGACCACGTATGTTTCTGCTGGGAATTTTCGTGAAAAATCCGTCGAAGCGAGACACCTCAACTCGCTCGGAAATCAATTACGGGATTTGGTGGAAACGGGGAAAAAGTAAGAGTGGTAATAAGAAGAGAAGCGGATGGAGAGAGAAAATATACATCTTTGCATCGTGCGGCGAAGAAAACCACACATAAATTGCAATAAAAGTTTGACTAATATCCGCTTACAACGAATAATTCGACGATGCAAAAATATTTTTCATTTCCACCACTCAACAACATCATCAACTTATGAAATTACACATTTTTAAATAAAATATTTTTAAATAAAATGTTTTTCTTATGTCATTTTTATTCGAATGCATTCCCTTTAGTCGAGTGCGATAAAAGGTTGAATAATAAAAGGTTGGTCTATTGTTAAAGAGCGAATGTTTACTTTTAACCTCACCTCCATTCGACGCGTCACTGTTGGGGGTTTTTGGATGCGAATTGGGTGCAGTTGACCTCGTATTGTTGCACTCGACTTTTTTCATTGGATAAAATTTTATTTATTTATTTATTTATTTATACAAAGCCATTTATTAAAATCAATCGAGTCGGAAAATTTCTTTAAATTTCTTCTCCTTTTATTTACAAATGTTCATCGTAATGGAAACAGGTATATAAAAATGAAAAATGTTTTTCTTTCATTTTTTTTTATTTATTTTTACCCGACAAACTTTTTCATTTTTTCTTCATTTCATTTTATTATGAGTCGCAAAAGCAATACTTGTTTAACGCTTATAATGTGGAAAAACAGTACAATTTCCTCTCAAAATTGTTCTTTTTCAACGTACAAAGACAAGTAGAAAAATTTAATAAACAGCTAAAATGAAACGAAAAGTAAAGCACACACACTGCGACATGAATATATTCGAGCAATTCTGAAAGGTATTTGAGCAGAAGGCATATTTCCAATTTTTCCATTCCTGACAATGGAGAGAATGAAAATTGAGATGTCATCGGGGGAATAAAAGAGAATACGGCACACACAGTGTGCGCTTTCATTTCCAACATGCCCTATTGAACTACTAAAGCCCGGCGCACTTCAAAATTGAATGTTATTTTTTTTATAAAATAAGAAAAAACATTTTTTTATTTTACAATTAATCGTGTTGTGCGTTATTAGTACGAAATAGAAGGAAATGGAGTGCGAAATGTTAGGATGGAAAAGCCTTTATGATCGAATTTGGAAGCTCAACCACTCGTGTCTTTTGATCTAACGTGTAATTAACGAGAGGGGACACGACGAGCTCACTTAATGAGCAATGCGACGTGCATTTTATCACGATAACACTCCTTTTTCTTCCCTTCCCATTCTTTTCTCCTCCTTTTTTCATCGCAATAAAATGTAACTCGAGCTTAATAAGCCTTGTCAGATGAATACATTCGTTTCATCGAGTGATAAAAGAGAATTAACAAACTTTCAAATTAACATAGTAAATGATCTGATAACTAATTTTGCAATTAAAAAAAATTAATTGATTTTTTCAAAATAAATTTTAATTACTTTTTAAATTCCGAGTGCAAAGTTTGAAATCAAAAACTTTTTTTTTATACGTTTTATAATGAAAATTTAAAAAGGGCGAATGGAAAAATTGCTAATATGAAATTGATGAAGGGAACCACATCACGAATTAATGATCGCTACGATATTTGCTCTATTAAATTTCCATTAAATTACAAAACCTCTTAGAAAAGAAAAGAAAAAAAATTTTTTTTTCTAAATGAATAAAACAAATACAATTCTGTATTTGGTTTTAACGAAACATAGAAAAATAGAAAAAGGAAATTTGAAATATTTATTCGAGTCGGAAATGCCGAGAACTTTTGTTATACATAAAAAAAACAAGACGCAGTTGCAAGTGACAAATGTGCTCGAAATGGAATTCTATCCAACTCGGGCCACACTCTCTCTTTACCCTCTTTTCTCTTCCTTTTTTTAATATTTGCCAAACATGTTAAAAGCATTTCGTTGTTGCCAGACTTATGTTATAAACAACAGTTGCAAAAGCCAACATTTTATTTATAAAGTAAAAAAAAAATAGAAAATAAATTCAAAGGTGTATATATTTTTCAAATGTTGTTATTATAATAATAATAATAATAGACTTGTTTGTGCCAAATGATGGTGGTCGCATATTTTTGTTTTAGTTTATTGAGACCCCGTAGGCAAACAGATTAGAAAGGCAAGTTAGCGACTATAATTTGCCAAGAGTATGCAAGATTACTGGAATATATTAAGCAGTGGCAATAAACTTAGTTTATTTCATTAGGATGCAAATGCAAACAGCTTGAGGCCAGCGCAGTAAATTGCGCACAATTCAATTATCACGGTGATGGATGCAAAATGTGCGCGATGAAAAGTCGCATTAAACAATCGAAAAATGTTTGAAAAGTGAACAACAACGAGAGACTTTTTGAAAAATGAATCGGTTTCGTCTCGAGACGTTTCATTTACCATAAAAATTTCACGTTCCGGAGAAATCCGATTTACATAAAACCACATTTACTTAACGTTTTCCACTATTGCAGCTGTTGCACTCGACTAAAAGTATTCTCACGCCTCGTCTGACCGACTAACCAAATTACGTCGGCACACAAAGCTGCTTCGACCGAGCCACATTGCACCCAATTACATTAAAAAAGAAAAGAAAAATAGTCAAATTACTAACATTTTTTTTCTCTTCTTTTCTCTTCGTTGCCCCCGTCGGCCAAAAGTCTTTATCGCGCACTTTATCACGTTAATGCACTTCGGTCCAGTATCTTTAGTATTAAATCTGAGGATGGACGTCGGTTACAAAGATCTCGAGTCGATAACGAGTAGCCGGGATAGTGATTTAAAGAGGCGATTGCATCTTGGCTCACTCTTTTCCACTACCTATTATTTTAAGCTCTTCACACTGAGAACTTGATGGAATATTACATATTTTTCATTACGAATCGACTAGAATCGAGTAGAAAAAAATACAAACGACAAACTTTATCCATTTGCAAGAATTAAGGAAAGTAAAAGTGCTATAAAAAGTGAATGAGTGAGACACTCATAACTTGCGAAACGACTTATCCTTCATTTATGACCGTTCATTCGCAAACGTATGTAAATTTGACACGCCCACAAGCAGCCAAAACTCGCCATTCTTTGTCATTTCGGATGCCATTCTAACAGATATCAAAAATAATTGGAAAAATGCCAAACATCGCTCGAATAAAAATTCGAAAGAAAAAAAAATATATTCCAGCTTATGATGCTCTTTGTAATACAAGTAAAATTTATTCGCTTTCGACATTCTAAAAGACGTGTAATTCGTCCTTTTTTATTTCTAAACGCGTGAGATCCATTTGTAGTGGACCCAGTATGTTGGTATAACTCAAGTTCGCGAGTGCGAGAAATAAACGTTTCGACATTGTCTTTGTGAATCACGTCAAAGTCGACCTATTTCCCAAGTGTGGGATTTGTGTCGACATCCAATTCCCTCGCAAAACGAAACTCGGTTCGCAACAATCCAATATTTACAGTATATTTCGAATAATTAAATGGGTAAAAATGTTCGTTTAGCCGTGGTTAATGAAATTTGAGACAATAACCGATACGTTCTCGGTTAGCTCTGCTACGTACAAGATAGTGGTGGAGTTGTTAAGAGAGAAAGAAAAAAGACGAGTTTGAAAATAAGTAGGGAGAAAGTCTCACTTTTATTAGAACATAAAACCCATGAGCTGAGACATTGGATGTGGGTGTGAGTCTGCTTCATAGATGACTGCTCGAGATTCCCACTCGCTCGGATGGGGATACCATATCACTCCTTTTGCCTTCTTCCTATCCCCGATGCAATCACACAAGAAAAAATATTGCTTAAATCTTTCTCCATAACAAATTCCACGTGTAACTACACTTTTTACTCCTTCAGTCGTTTAAAAGTATAATCGTTGTCCTAGGTAAAGCAAAAGCAGCTGCGACTGCATAATTAATGAGCCAAAAACCCTTCTGTTTTAAAACTAATGAATCTATTTCTTAATTTGGAATTTCATCAAACTGTGAATTATGTGTTTTAACAGCTGCTTTAAAAACATTCGTATTTATCTAATTGCGTGTCTTTAAAAACTTCGTCTTTAAAAAACCACGAGTCGACGGATGAATTTTGATCGGACGTCCAAGTACCCAATTTTGTGGTAAAACTTTTTCTTTAAACTAATTTCGAAATTAGGGCAGTAAAAATGTTGCGCCGAGTAATTTTATGTGAGACAAGTCGAAGCCACGAATTTACATTGGCTTTAACCGACCGAACGTTAAAACTTTTTCATGTTTGAATTACCAGTTTGAAACGACGGTAAAAGGGCAGTCTGCAAAAGCGAGCAAAAGCAAACAAATAATGCCGTTAGAAATGTTGAAGAATCTTCGGACCGAAACCGATGGATTCTTTCCTTAAAAAGAAAACAAAAAAAAATAAAAGAAATAAAAAGTTTGTCACGTGACAACTTCCATCGATTGTCCCCCCGTTTTTTAATCATCCAACAAATTATATAAGTTGCTTGTTGAGTAGCTGAGCAATAAAAATAAATGTTAAAGTGCTTTTACATGGTTGGCAGTTTCTACATCCCACTCTCAACTCTGAAAAGTATCGATCTTGAAAAGTGCACCTGCGGGAACAGTTTTTTGGTGTTCAAGTGCCACGGTGTTGGGTGTTGAGTAGCGAACCTAATGGTATTCTCAAAGCACTAAAAATTTTAAAGATGAGAAATAACGAAAATTAGAAAATGAAAAAAAAATATCATCATCGAATAATGCAACAAACACTTGATCGATATTTAATACCGTTGCTGTGTCATGGGCTTTTCCCAAATGTTAAATAATTCAGTCGATGACCTAAAATTAGACGAATAAAACTTAGCCTAAATAAAATGGTAAAATAAAATAAAAATTTAGCCGGGAGTAGAACACGCTTGAAGAGCAATTGAGCTCGTAAAAAGAAAAAGGAAAAAGTAATTTTATAATGCAATAAATGAAAGGTAGGATCCCCCAAAGAATGAATAAAAGTGGCATTTTCAATTGGTGAGTTTTTAAAATGTAAGACAAGTCGATGGTGGACCAGATGTAAGGCAACTCCTATTTCGAACCGTGCGAGTATCTAGTCGCATTACACGAGATACGTGCGCTGCGAGTTGAATGACGTTCGTGGCAACAACATCTGCTCGCATCTGACCCACCACATTCGGCCGTAATAAAGCCCTCGTTCAGCCCTCCTTCTATAGACTGATTGCGACGCATTTTGCAAAATACGCTCGCCTCTTTTAACGTGCTACATTAATTAAGGATGGGGAAGAAGAGATTTTCATTCTTTCAGTTTGCTGCATTTGTTTCAACTCAGTGGTCTATAAAGTAGGGCTCAATCTTTGTTCAAAACATTACAAGCCTTTATGCTCAACTTCCTCTTTCGTCTGACATGTTTATTTCTGTCGTGTTCACATAAGAGTTTTCTTTGCTGACTTTTATCATTCTTGCTAATGGATATTCTCTTTTCTCCTACCGATCTTGAAAACACTGTTGGCTCTTCCTGCTTTTTCCATTTCGTTTTTATCTCGCTTTTCGATATTAAAATATTTCTATTCGCCGCTGGTGTCAAATACACGCAATAAATTGAAGGAATAAATTTTATTTAAATTTTTAATTTCCACATTGCGCATCTCTATAACACCTGAGTTGATGGCGAGCCCGAGATTCTGATTTCGGTTGCACTCACGATATTAAAAATAAAAAAATGAAAAAAGATTTTTGATGGAGATGTGTCGTCCGAATAATGAGGCGGCTTTCGTAGTTGCCTCAATCGATGGCAAGAGGGGTTATTTTTCACCAAGTGCACACGACCCATTTATTGATCTACTATTAGTGCCGTACTATATCGATCCCTTTTCTAGCTTACGTTAAAAATACCACCCCTAAAATATCATGTAAATGGATAAATATTTTTTACCCAACCTCGTTACGAGTTAATGAACGACTCGTCCGTTTTTGTCAATAAACAAAAATACTATTTTTATTCTATCGATTTCTCTTTGCGATGCAATATTCAAAAAAAAAATAAAGGAACATAAAACCAGTGTACACTTGGATATAGTCAAAGCCATTAATCGAACTCGGTCGCTACTTATCCGTGCTTCCATTCCATGTTTTTCTAAGCTTGTTTACACTCCTAATGCATGGCGACAATTGAAGCTTTCACGCCATCGTCTCCCAACTAAAAAACTTGTTAATTGCATCAAACGTGTCCTATATAAATATTTTTCAACGAGCCATGCTTATTTTTCTTTTTATAAAGTATGTAATATTATTTCATTTTAATGTGCTTTTATCTTTCGGTTTCTCCCCTTGAAAAATGCACTTCACATTTTCCCTCAAATGTTTTTCTAATGAGGTTGTTTTTTCTTTCAAAAAAACTAGGATCATTATTTTACATTTTTCCGCATTTTAGAATATCATCGAGATTAAAAAAAAAAATTTTTTTTCACTCGACAAAATGCAATTCTCACTTCTTTCGACTTCGATCGACAATTCTGCATTTAACCTCGAGTTAAATCCACGAAGCAAATTTATTCGAAATTTTTTTCTTTTCAAAATTAATCTTTAAAAAAGGTGAATTTAATCGATTTGGACAATGTAGAAATTTGTCTCGTTCGTACCTTCCATTGAATCTGTAGACTTTACAATAGACAGCAATTCGATTCCCGAGTGAAATGACCAGAAGGCGCACCTCACTCACCAGGGAAATGAACCTATTGGGCCACCGAGCGATAAACCGAGTAAAAAATACTTCCGAGAGAGGAATACCCTACGTGTGTTGCATGTAAAGAAAATCCAATGCAACAGTTCCAACGAGTGAAGCTAAAAACTTACAACTAATCCAGCAACTCGATCAAAAAAAAGTCAATCGATTCAACGTGTGCCAATAAGAAATTGGCCTCGACCCAATTCAAATATCATTAGAATCCACGCGAGGATTTATTATATCCATTTAACACTCGATTGATTTTACTTTTTAGTCAATTTTTAATGCACGTACTTATGGACATTTGGTATAGAAAAATGGTACATTAGTTATAGAACATAGTGAAAATTCTTTAAAAAAAAAAAAATTTTTTTTTCTTTTAAATTATTCAAATTATATTAATAAATAGCAACATCAAAATGTCTAAAATTTACATTCGTAACAATATAAGAAACTATTTCCAGTTTTTAAAATAAAAAACATTTTTTCATTTATCCTTATATCACTACTATTATTTCTTAACACTTTGACTAGAATGTGTAAAAATTTAAAAAAACAAAATATTAACCCTTTTCGTGCATTTCAGCCTCATTTAAAATTGAAAAAATAAAAAAATCACGTTTGACTAGAAACAAAAACATTTATCATGACTAAACGAACCCCGTGCCTAACGGGTGAGAAAAGCTCGTAAAAGGAATAAAAAAAAATCAAAGTCATAAAATTGCAATTCAACACAATAATAGGAGTTCAACACACGATTCAGTCGAGGTCGCACACGTCAGTCAATCGGATCGACATTAATAAGTGCATTACCGCACGGCACTCATCAATGGCACCACAAAATTAAAATTTTGGAACGGTTTTCTTCTTTAAAATGATTTTTTCATTCAAAAAAAATTGTGTACGATAAAAACACTTGGTTTGCGACGAATCACTAAACGATTTTTTTTTTTGTTAAATTTTCTTTTTTTTTGTAATCACTCTAATTGCCTTGGGCAGACACTAGTGAATGGAATCCCGAGTCTTTTGAGTTAAAATGGGAAAATCACGTTTCTTCTAACACCGTCACCGATGAAACACCGACTGAATTAAGGCCACCGCCAACCACAGCATCGAGTTGCCAGCCACTCGTATCGCATTGTTGTGTTTATCGACTGAAAAAAAGTAAACATTTTCAAAGTTTAAAGCAACAATTTTTGCAACAAAAGTTGGAAGCAGACAAAGGCCAAATTCATGCAAATGTTAAATCGATAAAAAGCTCCTTTTCTAAAACCCGCACCAAATTTGTTACTTTACATGCAAGCCGACCACTATTTAAGCCGTTTCGATATTCGGCCAAGCCAAAACCCATCTCCGGTGAGGGTGTTTTAATTAAAATCCATTTTTAAAAAAATAATTTTTAATTCGAAAAATAGCCGCAAAACTAAGAGGAAGTGGGAGTTTTACGAAAGATGAAATTTTAACAAAAGAATGTTCGTTTCGCCAGTAGGGAAAAAGCGATCATTCAATGTCTTTTGTGAGCTATTTGAACGACGATTCAATTTCATCTTTCATTCTTTATTCTTTATTCTTTGGAGATCAGCCAATCGCGGCTTATCTGCAGTATAACGCCGTGTATCTACTCTAGAACTGTAGGTGCAGCGAGATAAAATAAAAATAAAAAAAAATCCTTTTACACATCCGAGCGGAAAATAGCGTAACAAACTTATTTCCAATCAATCGCGACCTAATGATCAATTTCCATCCGCCTTAATTAAATTAAGTAAATAAAAATTCTAGAAAAGTATGGATTTTACATTTTTACCTTACTTTTACCAACTTACTTAGCAAAACGTATAAAGTAATCTCGCGGGAGTTATGAAAAGTTTATTAAAATAAAAAAAAAGAAAAATTAAAAAGGCCCGTGTCGTCATAAATTTGGCCAGTGTCTCTTTACTAATTAAATTATTTCCCTCGAGATTCGCCTGTACGGCTAGGGTGACACCCACGACCAAAACCTAGCAGCGTGCATCGCATTCCACCTTTTAATTAAGCCCGTAAAAATGCCGCTCTATTTATTTTTCACCGACTGGACACGACACAGGCACAATTAAACTAGTTTAATAATTATGGTATATGTAAATAGGGGGTTTTGTGTTGATGCTAGCGGTCGTAATTGACAACGCAATTAATGGAATGCGCTTTCCATCATCCTTACAACACGTTACATTCGTATCTGCGTTTATACACTTTTCAAAAATTGCAAAGCGTATCCCTTGGCGACTCCGAGTGGATTAACTAGTTTAATCCGGCAGAAACGAGACAAGATAAGTCTACCTTAACGGAGATAATAATGAATTTTTTGTTTTAAATATCGAAAATTCGATAGGCCGACGAACTTAAAGTCGGGAATGACGCAACTGTCACTTTGGGCTATCTACGAGGTGCCCCGTAGTTGCCACTGCGGTGTCGACTTACCGTGGCACGACTTACAGGGTTTCTGCTTGCTCTCGAAAAGCGCCGCTTGCAGATGATCGGCGAGAATGGCCTGCTCGTTGCTCTCCTGATAAATGTAATTGATCGAAGCCGTGCATTTCAACGTCAGTTCTCCATCGGTAAAATGGCGATCTTCCACTTTGAAGTCCAATCCCAGGATCGACGTTTCCAATTTATCGTCGTCGACGATGTCCGGGTATTTGTGTAGAATCTCTTTGGACGCCTGCGAACAATCGAATTAAATACAATGAGTAATCCAATCTCACACTCGCCAAACACTTGTATTACTTTGTCCCCATTCACGTGCCATTCTAAATAAGCAGCTGGTTTTGATCGAATCGCGGTACAATTAACTCGAACCGTATCGCCCACATTGTACTTGGACCTGCCACCGGATATCCGTGGACCGCCGTCGGGAACGTCTAAATAAAAATTTCGGATTATCGGAATAAATTCGGGTGTCACCACCGAGTGGAAAAAAATAAATAAATAATATAAAAAAAAAAAGATTTTCATTTCGACCGCGGCATAACCGGGGCTCAAAATTGGATTTTTCTTCTTCCGTCTTTTAACTTCAATTTTTTTTCAGAAAAAAAAAATAAAAAAAATAAAAAAAAAAACAATAATAAAAAAAAGAGAGTTAAAGGCGAGACACTCGAATCGTCTTTAAATTTGGGAATGGCATTTCGAGATTTGTATTCGTGAAAGTGCTAGGGGATTTATCGAAAACTGATAACTCGAAGAATTTTTAATGCTGCTTCGGCATCGTTCCAACTGCTCACCATACACGTCCATCTGCTTTTCGGCTTCCTCCGTGTGAAATGGCGTTTCGGTCGACACTTCGCACTTGTACATGCCAGCACTCTCCAACGAGATGTTGAGCAAACGCACCGAATTACTGGTCGAATTTTTCAACTGCAAAAATTAGAAAAGTCGTAAAAGTTCAAACAGATATATCGTACACGAATTGGTAAAATTCTCAACTCGAATATTAAAGCTCAACATTTGCAACGATTTATCGAATATAGTTAATTAAAAAGAGAATTACATCGACCGCGACTCCAGTCAGCGGGAATATCTGCGAAGGAGGACTATTGGCTGGAAGATAGCGATAAAATTCATCCTTTTCTTTGTACCACTTGACCGAGTAGAGGGGTTGACTGTCGAGCTCGTAGAGGCACTCCAATACGACAGACTTGCCCGTTTCTATGTGGGCAGGGACATTCAACGCGATCAACTTGAGGCAAGAAGCATCTATAAAATATAAAACACGAGCGACGCAATGAAAATATCGTGTCGCCAATACCGGCACAAACTAATCAATTATTTAGCGAGTGTTAAAATAAAAAAAAATACAATCTTTAATTCACAACTCACGTAGAAATTCGAACAAAATTCGAACGAGCGGCTATTCTTTTTCTAGTTAAGTGAAGAATCTTGTATTTTGTAATTAAGAAGTGGGAAAGTCGAGTTAACAAAGACATTGCGAACCTGGTATAATTGAAGCTAACGCGCACACACGGTTTGGCGTCTGAATAAATTAAAGCCAACGTTACCTTTCGACCAAGCGTTTCGAATTTCAAAAACTTTTGTGCTCGACAAACGAGATTAAGTGTCGAGTCAATTTTTTCCTTCTCTCCATTCACTTTCCCTTCTTTTTAATTTTCAAATTTCTCTTCATCTTGTCTAATCCCGGGCAATTTTCGGTTGGGCTTTTGCGTGTTCCGAGGGCCAAAATTTCGTCGACCAATTCTTGTCAATTACAATCAAATCCGAGCACCTCGCTACATTTCCCGAGCGGGTCGTACGCCTCGCATAAAACTCATATCCAGCACATCCCAACGGAATCCCAATTCCAGCTGATGCAATCAAACCGAATTTATTACTCGCTCCACTCGGCCCGCAACTGTGTCACGCCCCGAGAAAAACAAGCGCCGAATATGCTCTCCTTTTCATTTTTCCCCACTCGATAATTAAGTCGGAACAAATTTCGAAATTAGTGGTAAATACTCATCCAACTTGCACATTGCGCCGATCATCTTTAATTAAACTTTGCAGCGTACAACGCTCATCTACACTGATATAACGGTTCCTTTTTTCCCACAACCACCTAATAATAATAATAATCGCGAGGCTAGTTACGCGCATAATTAACCGATTCGCAACTCTTTCGCTGTCCGCGGGTTACGACCCCAAATTATCTTAACTAAACATGTTAAAGCTGGTCCTAAGTATTTTTTTAATGCTTCCTCAACTAGATAATCTCGACAAAGGTTACGGCCCTAAACTCGGTCCAAACCGAAATCTTACTCGTACGTCTGATTAATTTTCTGCCGTAATCCTCCTTTCTGTAAACACCGCAACGTTACAAGTACAAGTACAAACTTACATGTTTGAGTGACAAACGCAAACGTGTTACAACCTCGTAGATATCCACATTAGTAACAATTTAACTCGAAGCTTCCATTTGATTCTTTCCCCTTCGCATGATTTTTAATTAAACGCTATTTGCTTCGTAAATAAAGTTATCCATCCGCTCATTTTTTTCATTTTTTTCAAATTTTCTTCGATCCATAAACTAATTAGTGCGAGGCTCCAATGGATGGCTGACAGGATCAACAGTTTTTTAATCCATCAGGCACGGGTCTAGACTCGCAATTTAATTGCACGTTTAATTCGAGCCGAGGCGAATAAACTCATTTTTTTTTCAATGACGAATAAAACTTTAAAACGATCTTTCGTACAAACGAATGATCCGGACATTTAGTTTACCCCCGTGTGTCAAAGACATCATTCGCGCATGGCCTTGTAAATTGTGAGTGCACCTTTGATCCGAAAGGTGGTCGTAAACAAACCGAAAGCAATAAATTTAGTTGGCCCTCCCTTCGTTTTCGACCGAAAGCGCCATTTCACATTCAATGTGCATCAAGGGTTACTAATTTCATTAAAATTATAATCTCTCGTTGTATCGATTACGCTAAATTGATTAACGTTAATGATTCGTGCCCTTAGCTAAAGCCGCATTATCATATCGAGTTACCTCGTCATCGATTTCTAATTCAATTGTTATTCCGGTTGCGCAAAAGCCAAACCGAATGCTCTCTCTCTTTCGTCGCATCTTCTGCTCCGACCTCAAAAATGCACCCGACCGACTTTCAAAATCTTAGGCAAGTCTTAGCCTCCACGTGACATCTTGTGTTTATTCCGTTCGTTCGCAGGTTAAGATTAAAGATAAAAATTTCCAAGGTAAAGACGTTACTTTTGCGCTGACTGGTGCACGACGAGTTTGCCAATTATGTACCGCGAAAGGTTTCTTTTATATTTTACCACCGATCAACTTGTACGCTATTAAGAGATAAAATTTCCAAGTCCTGGTTTCCTTATGTCGCCCTTGGCAATTTGTTTCACTGCCTGCGATTCAGCCGTTCGCAAAAGAGTTAAGATTTCAAACAAAACCAGAAATGCTTAATAAATTCCATTCGTTATTGGCAATCGCGTTACTGCAAAGACGTAATTTCAATGATAATTTCTTTCCTTCGCGGTTTTATTGATTTAAACTTTATATTCATATACTTGCGACGAATCTATTTCAACATCGCAACTACTTAGGTCGACAATATTCAGTCGCAATCTATTCAGTGCAGAACAAAAATGCTGGTCCAAAGGTTAAATCCAAACATACAATTTTACCGAATTCGTCGCGTGGAAAACATTGGTCGATTAATGCAATAACGAGACAACACGTGTTCCGTGTCCGTTGCTAAAGGAGAACAAGTTTACACATCCTCAGCAGTGTCAAATTTGCGGATCTAATGGTTGCGAGCAAAAGACGCGAGTCTCGAGAAAATATTAGCAAATCTAATACCAGCCAACCGCACAGATCAACGCGAATCTCCAGGTTTAACCGTTTTGTTTTAACATTTAAAAAAAAATTATTCTACCAACCGAGCCTTCGGGTCGTTTAACGGGGTTCGAGTCAACACCGAGACTTTACGGCTTTACTAAACTTGGGTAGCTACCGAGATTCGCATCTTTGCGGTCTTCTTAATTAAATTTCTAACCGCCAGTTCCCACAATCCAATAGGATTTTTCCAAACTCGTCTATTATAACGTTCGGGTAATAATTCGCGAATATTATATTCGTTTAAGCTCTAATCTCCAATGTGGTTCCCCGTTGCCCTAAACGGTCTACTTTATCTCGAATGATAACCCCGAAAGGATTTGCCAAACTCGACCCGAGCTTTGTATTTCTTGTTGTTTTCAATCCAATAGAGTAGAGACCGTGAGCTTTTATTAGCATCGACTTGCTTTTCCGAATTAAACGATAATGATTGCGATCGAAATTCTTAAGGAAGACCTCGTCTAATATACGCAATTACAACTTTAATATTTCTTTTGTCCAATTAATTGTGTGTATGCGGTTAGAACTGGTTCATTGAGATAAGCTTTATGGTTAATTTCCCTCGTCTGCAATTCATTTCGATTGTGTACTTTCCCATTGCCTCGTTTCTACGTCACTCATTTTCACTAATTACCCCTAGTTCTCTTAAAAACATTGACAAACAATCAGATTCGAATATTCTTGTAGTCTTGTTACGGCGTTTAATTTGGAGAAAGCCGCCCCAGTGTGTTTGTGAAGAGCAAAGTGGGCACTCGCATAAAAGCCAAGCAAAACCCGAGATGCTACGAGACTCGTCGCTCGCCTTTGCACGCATCACCGACCCCAATCTCGATTCGGAAAAAAAAAATATTCTCGAATCGATTCGAAAACAAAATCAGAAAAATTTTTTAAATTTACATTTCCTTTGAAACAAATTAAGTTTTGAATTATATAAAAATAGAAGAAAAAAAAAATCAATTCCACTCTATTTAATTACGTTTAGGTAGAAAATTTCACGATTACGTTACACCCAATGGTGAGAAGATAATTAGCGAGTGGCCGCTACGAGAAATGAAGTCAAATTGGGAGAGACACGGAGAATCCGTGCCTTTCACCTGTAATTTGGACAGTTTTGACAAGATCAATACGAGCTAACAACCTCGTTCCAACCTCGCTTTTCACCTCTAGTAACGAAAACCTGCCAAATGCAAACATCGACCAATACGGAGTTATTTCAATGTTCAATGTATATTCCAAAGAATTCCTCACCATTAAAATTCAATTAATTAAACAATTCCGATCGCCCCTTTTCGCATTTAAATTACCAAATTTGTATTCCCTTTCTGATTCAAAGTGAAAAGCGAATATAAATTGTAATTACTCTCGACACACGTGTAAATTCGTGCGACACGAAGAAAATGGGTAAGACGAGTTGGCATGAAAAATTAATTTCAATTTGTAATTAAAACAAAACCCTTTTAATCGAATCTAGTGCTATAAATAGAGTGACTATTCCACGCTTTTTACCAAATGAATCATTTATTACTTTCTTTTCCCCTTAAAAAAAAAAAAGCGAAAACAAACGAAAAAAATAAAAAAAATTGAGCAAACGCACGCAAAAACTGGAGATTTTTCGAACGATGGCACTTTAAAAACAATGCTTATCTATGCATTTAAAGAGGAATAAATTGCATTTTTTACTAGTCACAAAAAAAGTAAAATAAATGGAAGCGAGAAAAAGTAATAATAAGATGCGTTTTCCAATATCGATTTTAATTCCGTACCCTTTTTAGTACATAATACATTACGTACCAAAGATGTAATCAATCTGAGAGCTTCACCTCGGTTTCATCACGCAAATGCCACGAGACCAATGCATCCCAGCACGCAACAGTCGCAATAACCTCTTTTATCAAAACTCACCGAATGTATAAATAACGGGAAAAAAAAAATTACTTTTCCTCCAACCTCGACCAAAATATTTAAAGCGACAAACAAGTGGCGAAACAATTTAATTAGAGAAATAAGAAAAAGATTTTTTCCACTAAAAATAATTGGCTATTTTACATCTCTCGTTTTCATTTCGTATCGATCGAGTCCCACTTGACACCGTTACGAGTGGTGGAGCAACAAAATGGTGGAATATTGTCGAGAATAAAAAAAAAATGGCAATTATTATATAGAAACAATGGCTTCTGGTTAGTTTTTTTAATGAAAGCGATAAATTAGGTTTAAGGTCGACCAAATCCCCCCCGATGCGTGTACAGTAGATGCCTTATGAACTGATATATAAGCCACGGCCTTCCAATAACGGGAGAAAAATCTTTTCGCTTTGTCTTTTTTTCTCTTTTCCTATTTCGGGTGTATTTGGGGTTCGAGTAAAAGGTTAAAGTTGGTTTAGTTAAGCGACGCACATTTTTTTTCTTTCTCTTTCCCTTCTCAATTTATCACCTGCCAATTGGACAAACAGTGCCGTCTGGCAACGCTTTCTCACCCGAGTGACAAAAGTCGTTTCACTCGTGCGCGAAAAAGGCATTTTTATACAAAATAAAACGACAGATGTTAATAATTATCATTTCCGCCACTCGAATTAACTTATCAGAATAAATATTAAATAGAAAAAAAAATTATCAATAGACCGGAAAGCGAATTCGATACGATAATCGATGACAAACAGGTCGAGAAGAGGAAATTACCGAATGGAAGGGCAAAATGGGGTCAAAAAATGCAGGTGGCAGTGCATCCGGTAGGCAAAAAGAAACGTAAAATAAAAAAAAGCATGAAAAATCATATCGATTCGGAGGTAATGCGCGGTATTTTGCCAGCCTCGATTCCCGCTCGCTGCACTTAAACATAAAATAGTAGTAGCAGGCGCTAGACACGAGCGGGTGGGGCCGAAACCGCGTTGCCCGAAACCGTGAGCTCAAAAATTCACAATCTGTCGATCGATAATCAGGTTGTGCACTCACTGAAAAATAGCGTCGATGAAGAGTGTGATAACAAAAGCCACCTCATTACATCAATGATACGTCGATGCGACTTTTTCCTCAGTTCTTTTTTTATTTATTCATTCCGTCGACCGCCGAATAAATTTTGCAACACAAAACGCAATTATAAAGGGAAAAGGCGAGTAAATGCAACGAGCATCTGTTTATGGTAGGCAAAACGGCAAATTGGAGACTAATTCCAGTGGTAATTGGACTCGAGGCTTACTGATAATTCCCTCACCGACATGCTACACGTGACTCATCGTGCGTGGCTCGATGAAGGACGTGGGAAAAGGGATCAGCGACTGCCACAATTCGCAATCAAAATAACCCTTCAACGTCCTTATTATACTTTTCTCCACGAATATTCCTTTTCAACACGATTTTAATCGTAACTCAAAAAACTAGCGTCTCTTTGCCTGACAAATCTCGACAGTCGATATTTTGCCTTCAAACGTACGTATTTATGTACACGAAACGTCTTTCGGATGCCCAATTTATGTCGCTCCTTTTCGATATTGATAAATAGCGCAACTTTTTTCATTTTATTTTCGCAGAGGTGTGTGTGTGTGTGTTGGATTCGAGTGACAAGCGGCCGGTTGTAATAGTCATTCGAGCGACTGGGCACGTAGGCAGGCCTCATTTTAGTGGTCGGACGTGCAAGCAACTCGCTTTTCACTCGAGTCCTGCCATTTTATACATTCTCTTCAAAATGGTTTTGCAAGATTTGAAAATGTCAGAAAAAGATGAGAGGGCCGTAACCCGGCGTCTTTACCCGCGATAAGACAATGAAATACTACGTGCCCGACCGAGACCTAATAAATTCAACTTCGCACCTGCTCCTATTCCTTCGTTTTTTTCATTTTCTTCTTATTAATTTTGCATTAATACAAAAAAAAAATTATTCACGGCGCAGTGGCAGTAAAAGGCAATTTCCTGGTGAGACGAGACTCTTTTGTGGGTAAAAGTCAAAGGAGAATACGACGCTCCAATGGTTTTGTAAACGAAAGGTGCGATCCAATATGTTGCGACATCATTCGTTACGAGCAACAACAATGACAAACATCGATGTGTCATTGGCTTTGGTTCTCGATTAATCGATTAAACTAAAAAAGAAATAAATTTTATCAATTGTTTTGAAAATTGGCAAAATAATTTTTTTCTTCTCTTTTTACTCGTCGTAAATCCTGGGATTACGCAGATTTTCGTTTCAAAGTGTTTTGTTCGTCGGATGACGACTCATTGCAGACACATTTTCAACCATTATTCGTCAGATTACGACTTGTCGACGAACGGTTGGGGTAAATATAGCAATAAATAATCGATATCGCGTATATTTTTTCAAATCCCGTTAAAACTTAATAAAAATTTATCGCATTTCAACACCACGAAATGCATCAAAGTCGAAAAAGCACTTTTTAATCGAAAGCAAACCAACAACAAGCAAAAATCTGTATTCAGGTGCATCGTTCCAATGACAAACCACAAAACACGAGCCCGAACAAAATCCATTTTCTCGTAAATTACTTTAAGAAAAAAAAAAATTTTTTTTAAATTTTTTTTTAAAATATTTAATATAATATTAATTAACGAGTCGTGTTAAAAGGTGATAAAAGCAAATTCCGAGACACCAAATGCCCGAGATAAGACTACAAATCAAGCGTCGTAATTTGTATTATCTCGTACCAGAATCTCGCTGCTTAACTACGCACTCGAAAATAAAGAAAAGAGAAACGAGCAAATATTTCTTTCTCTACTCGCCCATTTATCACAGTCGTCTCATCTCATTCGACGATGAATTTAAGGCTTTTCAAATCAATTTGACGTCGCATCCACAACCTTAAAAATATAATAAATGCCGTTTCTTATAATTTTCAAATCATTTTACTTGTATTTTTCCCCATTTCGCAATTTACTTCAATTTATGACTCTCGGTAATCATCGTCTTTGCCGTCCGTTTTATTAAAATTGATCCTCGTAACGAAATCAACACAACACCCCACACGAATAAATCTTGTTTTATTACACTCGCGACCACATTGTAAACAAAACGTAACAATTTTTTGAATGTGGACAAAAAGTGTAATAATCAAATGAAAAGGACGAGTCGGTTTTGGTAGTCGATGCGAGTCATTTTCAATTTGACGTTGGTGCTTCGCGTCGCAAACAAAGACGCAAATTGAAACGGTTGGTTACTACG